>JACEFZ010002559.1:190000-252117 GCA_014155875.1 Cepaea nemoralis
GAAAACCCAGAACAAGAATCAGAAGTAAAAGAAGACGAAGAAAAAACCGAAGAACATGAACATGAAGAATAAAATGAACAAGAGGAACAATAGCAAAAAGAACAAACGTATAAGACGAACAAGAACAAGAAGAACAAAATAAAAGAAGAACATGAACAAGATCCCTGTAACAGATAGTTAATCTCTAACCAAAGACTGCACAATTCTCAACCAATAAACTCCCACTGAACATGAATATTGTCAGACTTGTTTCGCAAAACCTCCGCTAATTTATCAATTGCAGAAAGTAATTTCCTCACACATTTAGAGAGTCACTTTTTTGCAGCAAAGCTCGTTAGCGATTGCGGAAGCCATGAGATGGTGTTTCTGGTGAAAGGAAATTACAATCATGGGGATTGCACTTGTCTCAATCCAGGTGATTTGTTCTCTGCGGGGTATTGCTAACTCGTGGGGTAAATGGCGTCCTCTAGCGGAGAATTAAGTGTGGTCAGGCTTAGAAGAGAGGGGAATTACAGGATGTTTGTAACTAAGAAACTGTTTAATTGTGTTACACTGTATATGTGACTGAAGATAATGATAGTGCAAGGGGTGGTAATGATGATGAAGAAGCAGAAGAAGAAGACGAAGAAAGGAGAAGTATGAGAAGATGGAGAAATACAGAAGACGATGAAGAAACCACTGCGAAACATGAAGGGAAAGAATAACAAGAAAGAATAGTCTTTTTATTATTGTTAAACTTAGTAGTAGTAATAGTGGTAGAAGTAGTAGTAGTAGTAGCAGCAGCAGCAGCAGCAGCAGCAGCAGCAACAGCAGCAGTAGTAGTAGTAGTAGTAGTAGTAGTAGTAGTAGTAGTAGTAGTAGTAGTAGTAGTAGTAGTAGTAGTAGTAGTAGTAGTAGTAGTAGTAGTAGTAGTAGTAGTAGTAGTAGGAGTAGTCGGATGTTTTGGGAAAATCTCAAAGAGATAGAGGACACTAGAGTTTCTCTTTCCCAATGTGATCCTGCCCATTGCAATTATAATAGCCTTCAATGGCTCAAATGCTTTAGTCCATAAATAGAGTCCCAGAGAGCCAAGGAAGTCCCCAAGATGAACAAGGAACAGATTTCCTAGAATAATAATATTCTTGTGGAGTTTGGAGTTTCCTTGCCCCTCTACTCTCAGCTAAATAATTAATATCTAAGGTATATTAATGAATAACAACAACAACGTGATCATTCAAGGAGTGGAAATGAAATCACTTATATATTTAATAAATACAACAAACTGGTGTATTAGTCATTCTGTTACATAATAATAATAATAATAATAATAATAATAATAATAATAATAATAATAATAATAATAATAATAATAATAATAATAATAATAATAATAATAATAATAATAATAATCCATTCCAAATGCATGATATATAAAAATACATTAATGTCCCAACCATTCACTTAAAAAAAAAAACACCAACATAAACCTTAATTCCCCAGTGAGTTAATTGATATATATCTCAATTGAGTTATATTAAATATAAAGACATGTCGTAAACTCAAATCTATCCACACCAGTGTCCACGGAACTCATTTGTTAAGAAAAAGGTTCAATAAAAATGCATATATTGAGTTCTCAGAGTGAGTGTTGATCTGGTCCAGGTAGGATGATATTCTATTAGACACTCAAATCACAGTTCCAGGTAAAGGTCCCCTGTTTTATCTATGGCGATACAGGTTTACCAGTCCTAAGTGGCTAGATGAAACGCTAGTTGGTACTTTCTTTCAGAATAGTTTTCTTCATCTCTCCAGCCAGGTGTCCCCGTCAAGAGTCATATCTGGGTCTGGATGGATCTAACTACTACCTGAAATTATCTGGGTCTGGATGGATCTAACCCTAACCCTGAGATTCCACAATCAAAACAAAATCTACTGATAACATCAATACATCTCTTTAATCATTAGAAATGGAAGAAGGTAAAACCCCCAAAGTTAAAAGGAAAATAAACAAAGGGAATTTTGACCTCAGGGAAAATTTACCAAGGAGGGAAGAGGGTTTTAGTGTCCCCCAACAGTTATCAACACCATAGCTGGTTCCTCTTCATCCAATCTTCTACTTTAGGGAGCTCAAGGTTTAGACTACCAGATAAACAGTGTCATCTTCGCCCATGCCTGTCACCCATGGTCTTCAGATTGAGTAATACCTTGATCGATTCGTAAATTGATAACCATGTTCACCATTCCCCTGTGTACACAATTATTTTCCCTAGTTGTACTTCCATTTAAAAGGAAAGGCCTCACACATTGAGGGTCTTAATTCCTTCTCTTAATGCAATGAGTATTTACTTATAAACTATATAAGTACATTATACATGGCATACATGGCATCACCATGTGGGAAGATGTGTGTAGGTGGGGGATGTGTGGGTTATTGAATGTATGTATGCTTGGGGTGTGGTGGATGGATGTGTGGTGGGTGAGAGGTGTGTGTGGGTGGGGAGATGTGTAGGTGTAGGGATATGGTGGATGGGTGGGGGAATGTATGTGTGTGGGTTATGTGTGTGGTTGGGTGGGGGAGTTGGAGTGAATGAGGGATGTGTGGGTGGGCGGTGGATGTGTATCATAACATAGTAATATGCATTGTTTATGTTTACAAAATTCATGTGACAATGTTTTTTCCTATGCACTGTTGATGAAAGAAAGATGAGTGAATGGAAGGGCCGAATGTAAGACGGGCCTGCGTGCCCAATTTGTTACCCTTTGAAAATAAAGTCTGTTCGTTCGTTCGTTCGTTCGTTCACCTCCTGTATGACATTCAGGTGGGTTCCTCCCAATCAAATGCTTTGAGGAGGAGCATCCTCTCTCCTCTTCAACATGTAGGTATACGCCTTTACCTTACTCATCCATAAAATCCATCATCATCATACATCAAACATAATTCAGGAAACAAGCCATATAATTGTAACATGAGTGATATGGAATACAGAGTGGCGTTATGCGTAGAGGCACTAACTTATTAATTAGTAAATGGGTACCACTATCATTTTCTCATCTGATAAAATTGGCAGTATGCATCAAATTACCTACCATCAGGTGATTGTGTGATTGATCATACTTATCCTCGGTATGCCACTTCTCCTCACCCAATCCACAATCATTCAACATAAATCATAACTCTCCTGGCATAAATGATGAATAGGCATAATTATGTGGCACACAATCAATAAATTAAAAGATAAATTCATATATTTAACACCAATGAAGTCACAATTGAATCACCACATGAATGCTTCCATAGAACACACAGGATTCCATGATAACACATAGGGAACTATTTAACATTTAACTTATGTACTGTACTGTGCTCATGTACTGTTTCTAGGACGAATTACACTAATTCCTCCTACTTAGTGAATGCACATTTAAGATAGTTCCTTACTACTGAACTATGGATTGTAATCTCATAAATCCTAAGTTAATCACTAACTTCTAACTCACTACTGACTTAGTTTAACTGCTTAAGGAGTAAAATGCACAACCTAGGCATAATGCTTATGCTTACATAGAAGCTGAATATCTAGAAAAAGAAAACCTCTCACTCTGGGTTAACCTGGTGCACAGATCATCTATGGACTACGATATCTGAATATAGTGCTTAGTCTCTTCTGAATTAAGTTCTTAAGGACTAACCACATTTGTATAGCACACCACCAACTTACCATTTTCTGGGAAAGGAACATAACTAACTTAATATTACAGTGTGCTTACCTTCACATAGTTGAATGTCTTCTTCAAGTATGGTGTCTCAGATTTCATGCTCCAGACTAAGTTTTGTGCTTTCCTAGCTCGCTGGCTGCTTAATAGGCTGGCACTTCTCTCTCTTCTTATATTGAAGACGGCTAAACTTCAGATGGATTGTTGAGTAGAGGATACCACGCCATCAGTCCAGTTCTCCTTTTGAGCGTTTGCTGAAGGTTTGTTCGTTTTACACACACTTACTTCTGCCGGTAGCACGCCATTTAAAAAACTCTCGGATGTTGTTTACCCGCTGCCCTTCCATGACTGGGTTCTGACGTCTTTCCGAGTCGTGACCAATGGCTGATCTCCTATTCGGTTATATTTAGAATATTGTCGTTCCCTTTTCGAATCAGCACTCTTTTTCAAATTAAGATGATGTAAATTTCATCTTTCGTCTTACAAAATAGGCGCTCATTACTTCATTTTTAAATCTGAATTTGATTCCAATGGTGATGATTGTTGGCGCTGTTGCTAACTGGAGGGTAGTGCGGGGAAATTCAAAACAACGATGTGGCGGCTTGCAAGATGCATACTACAGAGTAGTAGTTGTTGTAGCAGTAATAGTAGTAGTAGCAGCAATTGTAGCAGTAGCAGTAGTAGTAGTTGTTGTTATTGTTGTTGTTGTTGTGGTGGTGGTGGTGGTGGTGGTGGTTGTCGTCGTCGTCGTCGTCGTAGTAGTAGTAGTAGTAGTAGTAGTAGTAGTATTAGTATTAGTAGTAGTATTTAGTAGTAGTAGTAGTAGTAGTAGTAGTAGTAGTAGTAGTAGTAGTAGTAGTAGTAATAGTAGTAGTATTAGTAGTAGCAGCAGCAGTAGTAGTAGTAGTAGTAGTAGTAGTAGTAGTAGTAGTAGTAGTAGTAGTAGTGTGGATTAGCTTTCCCTATTAGCAGTGTCCTTCGTCATCAGCAAACCTCTCTGACTTCTGAGGTACTTGTATTTTATGCATCCAAGTCAAGGACTAGAAGTCAACATTTTAGCCTAACTGACTGGTGTAGGGTTTGAACCCGCTACCTCGGCATCAGGATACCGGAAGTTTAAGAGCAAGCATCATTGGGCCATGCTGACTCCAGATAAGGATGATTACTAGGACACATAATTAGACTGCAACTGGTAGCTTTACTATTGGGACTCTTCGCTGGCTGTTGACTATGAAGACGAGGCATGCATGGGAATGTCCACGGTGATGCTATGTCAGTTTTTACCTCAATTCAACTTATTCCTCCTCTGTAAGATAAAGATAGTGTGTCCGTTCGTTCGTTCGTTCGTTCTGCCAACTATAAAAATATATGTAACAGTTATAACATCATATCTTTCAATCACAGAAACATCAAATCCACACAAATCTTTAATAAAAAAAAAAAAATAGACTGCTACACATATACAAGCAATAACACGGAACAATAAACAACAGCATGTACATAAAATGTAAGAGATTAGGAGAAAGGCAAAAGGTAACTCAAACAAAATCCCAGCGCTACACGAATCCACGAGCCTAACGTGTGTCCGCCTCAAATCTTTATCGCTCATTCAAAACGGCAAAATGAGAAGTTTTTTTATTGCGTCAAATCTGCGTGCGTTAAATGAAATCTTAATGACGGCAATCGTGCATAAATTCACGCACGTAGAAATGAAATTATGGGATGTTTCTGCCTTTAAAAACTGTTAACTTTTTGTTTAATTGCAAATGTCAATATTTAGAGAGATTGAGAAATGGGGTTGGGTTGGGGGGATTTATATTAATTGATATAACATGGTAATAAACAAACAGACAGACAGACAGACAGTCAAACAGACAAATAGATTGACGGATGAATGGATGGACGGATGGATGGATGAAAGGATGAATGGATGGATGGATGGGTAATGGAGCCGAGGGGTAAATCTCGCTAGCATTTAAACTGTCTCTATCCTATCGCCGGGATAGTGGTTCCACTCCACAGACCGTCTTTAGGACTTGAACGTTGACTACTGGCTGTGAAAGCAGCTGAACGAAACATTGCCTAGAAGACCCACCTGGCATTAACTGCAACTCCCAGCAAATGACAAGCAGCGGTGTAGTGTAATACTGGAGCATGTGTGTGGCGGCGGTAGCGCAATAGCTAGCATGTCTTACTGCCCGTGTGTCGTGTGACGTGTGTTCAAATCTAATTGGAGGCATTCATTTTGAAAAAAAAACAAAAACATATTTGGCCAGGCCAACTCCGCTTAAAATAAGTACCTTGGGGTTGCCTAGGAAGTGAAGGCGGCCGAGGTAACTTTGACCATGTTACCTATAGAGTGACGATTCTGTTCACATATAGGGTGAGCACCATATAACTAATAAACCTTACAGCTTTAAAGAGGATTCTTTATTTTACTGCTATCTGACCGACACTCAGTAGAAGGACAAGCCTGACGGACGCATAATCAGACTGCACTTGGTATTATTAGTTTTATGACTCTTCGCTGGTTGTTGAAGTTGGAGACGGAGCACTTATAGGAATACTGTGATGTCGGCTCTCAACTCAACTCAACTCATCTCAACTCAACTCAACTCGACTCAGCTTAATTCAACTCAAATCAACTTTGTTACTGTACTGTAGTATCTGGTGCTTTGATGACCTCGTTCTTAGTGCACTGGGGTCTTGAGTTCGATCCTAAGTGGTGTAACAGGCGCAGTCTCTAAAGGGTCGACCCATCCACACAAAATCAGTGCCGGAGACCACTAGTTGTACAGACGGGAGACGCAGTTACTGCTGAGTCATGTTGAATGGTCACGTGCCGTGTGACGTCAATACAGCCAACAATAAACAGTGTTCATAGATGTGAACTTAGTGCGCATGTCTGATGATAAATACCGGATGTTGATTTCCACAAGATCTTGACTTCTACAAGGTTCAGCCTGTTTCTCTCTCTCTCTCTCTCTCTCTCTCTCTCTCTCTCTCTCTCTCTCTCTCTCTCTCTCTCTCTCTCTCTCTCTCTCTCTTTCACTTTCCCTTTCTTTCTCTCTCTCTCTCACTCTATCTCTTTCTTTCTCTCTCTCTCACTCTATCTCTTTCTTTCTCTCTCTCTCCCTCTCTATCTTTCTCTCTCTCTCTCTCTCCGTCTCTCTCCGTCTTTCTCTCTTTGTATGTGTGTGTGTGTCTCCCTGTCTCTTCCTGCATTCTTCTTCTTCTTCTTCTTCGTTCATCCGGAGTTTTTTTTCGGATGTGATTGCGTTGTGCCTGTTTACAGCAGAGCTGCGTTCTTGCGCCGTTAGGCCGACACATCCGACTTCTGCGGGCATTTGTTGACCGGGTTAACCTTCCCGGGGGTTTCTTAGGACGTTTGACTCTCACTGTTGTGGTGTTATCCCCCATCCCAGCTGGTCCATATAGAACAGCCAAAGATCCTGGTCAGCCCTCAAGGGAAGGCAGGGGCAGACCATGGGCATTCCCCGCCATCCAAGGAGGCTTCCATAATTGCAGAGCCGATACATAGCGCTCTGGTACTGGGCTCACCCAAGGAATCGTCACGTCCTGCACATGGCTGCTTAGCCTCACTTCCGTATATTGGGCCTTCCGTTCACCATAGGCTGTTCTTCCGGAAACCAGAAGTATGCAGTCTGCAGATGACATCCACACAGTGAGCTTTCGATTCGGACTTTCCACGTAATGGATTTGCTATCCAAGCAATATTCCATTTCATGCCACTAGGACACTTTTCCACCTTTTATGAAGCCCACACAATGGGCTTTTGATTCGGACTTTCCACGTAATGGATTTGCTATCCAAGCAATATTCCATTTCGTGCCACTAGGACACTTTTCCACCTTTTATGAAGCCCACACAGCGAGCTTTCGATTCGGACTTTCCACATAATGGATTTGCTATCCAAGCAATATTCCATTTCATGCCTCTGGGTCTTCATGCACCTTTAAATGTCAACCTGTATGTAGTTAAAGTAAGCTGCGGTCAACTTGAGCTTGTTGATATCTCCATAGAGCTTGTCCTCAAATGAAGCAGGTGTGGGCCAAAATATCTTTCTCTGTTCTGCATACGTTGGGCAATCCTGCAGCAAATGTTTTGCTGTCATTTTTCCAGTTCTACAATTACATTCATCGGTATCTCCTATCTTTAGTTTATTGAACAAGTGGTATTTCAGCCTGTTATGTCCTGTGCGGACTCTGAAGATTGCTACTTGTTCTCTTCGGTCGAGTTTGTAATATGCATCATCCTTCTGATGGCCTGGATGCTCAGATTCCCATTTGGTTCTATAAGTGCTTTTTATCAACCTCTTTGCCTCATTATAGGTTATGTCTATGTCAGGCTGTGGTAGTCGTCCGCCCTCTTTTGCCAGTCTGTCAGCCTCTTCGTTTCCAGGTATACTGCAATGTGATGGGATCCACTGTATTACAACTTTTTTGGATTTCTGGCATAGACCATGGAGTGCTGCTCTTAGGTCAGTTAGTTCTGTGCTGTTATTGCTCTTGAGTATTGAGACAGCTGACTTTGCATCTGTGAAGATAGCTATTTGCTTCTCTTTATTTTCCTCCATCAGGAGCATTTCTGCTGCAGTTTTCAAAGCCTCTACCTCCGCTTTGAAGTTACTTGAAAATTTTCCAGTTGCCATTGAATGTGTTTTTTTCACTCCATTTTTTAAATTTAGGAGAATTCCTCCTCCTCCATTCTCTATTGAATTTTTGGCTGATCCATCTGTATATGCATGGGTCCAATTCCTGCTTGGGTAATGTTCTTTTATGTAGTTTAGGGTTATTTCTCTTCTTTCGGTTTCATGCTGAGTGTTCTTTTTCTCAATACCAGGAATGTTTTCTATCATCTCAGGCAGTTGCTGCTGTCTCCAAGCTGGGAACTCGTGTGCATTGTGTATGGGCTTGACTGTTGATATGTTAAGTATAGGATCTGCCCTAATCCTTCGTTTTGCAGTTTCTACAAAGTTGCTACGCTTCAGTCTTCCCTTTCCAAAACCATTAAATCTGTTGTACATAGGGTGGTCTGTCAATCTTCTAAATTTTTCTGCTTGTTGCTGGGCTCTGCTATCTCTTCTATCCTGCATTGGTTGTAAACAAGTGATCTTTTCTAGTTCATTAATAGGCGTTGTCTTCAGGCTTCCAGTTATGATTCGCATTCCTTGGTTTTGGACTCTACTTATTTTGTTAAAGTTTGACTTAGCTGCTGTTGCCCAAGCTGCAATGCCATATTCCAGTACTGGCCTCACCCGTCCAGTATATAACTTCTTGAGAACTTTCTCATCTGCTCCCCACGTTGTACCAGCAAGCTTTTTCATGATTGCCATTCTCTGCCTTGCTCTTGTTCGATTTTTCTCAACCTGTGTCTTCCATGTCAGGCGACGATCAAAGGTGACTCCTAGATAGTTTGGATTTTCTTCATGGCGCAATATTTTTCCATTCAATACCAGCTTAGGTTGCTGAGTTTTATTTGAGAGGGAGAACACTGTGCATGTTGTTTTCTCCTCACTTATCTTCACTAGCCATGATTTTGACCAGTCCTCTAGCGCTAATAAGGCTTGCTGTATTCTGCTGTTAGCTGTACTAATATATTCTTCAGATGTCCATATGGCTAGGTCATCTGCAAAGGAGGATGTGTGTACTCTGGCTGGACAATTTTCTGTGATGTCATTTATATATGCTAGGAATAATGTTGGTGAAAGAACTCCTCCTTGGGGGACACCTTGCTCCAGCAGCATCATTTTGCTTGTTTGTCCTTGTACTTTTGTCCTGGCAGTTCTGTTCTCAAGGTAGTGGCTGATCCATTTATACATTTTTCCACAAACATGCATGTTTTGCAGTTTTACTTTCAGTCCTTCCTTCCATACTTTATCAAATGCTTTTTCTAAATCTATCCAGACTGCTAGTGTGTGCTTTTTCTCTTGGAAGGCATCCTCTATTTCCTGAGCTATATAGGTTATTTGATCTTCAGTGGATCTGTATTTTCTGAATCCTGCTTGGTGTGGTGTTAAGAGTTTGTTTTCTTCCAGATGCCATGTTAGCCTGCCATTGATAATGTGTTCCATTAATTTTCCTACACAGCTAAGTAGACTGATAGGTCGATAGCCATTTGGTTCTTCCAGGTCTTTTCCTTTCTTTGGGACTGGTATTAGTATAGCTTCCTTCCATGCCTGTGGGACTATTCCTCTCTTCCAGCTGTTATTTAGGACTGCTAGTAGTTTCTTCTTTGCCTTGGTGCCTAGTCCTATTAGCATTTCATTTGTGATTCCATCCTTTCCTGGTGATTTCTTCTTTTTTAGGGTATTCATTGCCTGTTCCATTTCTTCCATTGTTAGATTTGCCATCATATATTCTGCTGCTGTCTCTGTATTTCTATGATGTATCTGTTTGTCTTTGATTGCTTTCTTCTGTTCGGTTGTAATATCAATGTGGTTTGCATTTGCATATTGTTCCATTAGTGCATTTGCAGCCTTTTTGCCTGTAAGCAAGGCATTTCCTTGTTTAATTGTTATTTGTTTGTTTCTAGGTCCTTCATTGTTCATGGCTTTCACTAGTTTCCATAGTTTGTTTCCATCCCTGTCAAAATTCAGGTTTTCTGTTTTTTCCCTCCAACAATCTCTTGTTGTTTGATTTACTGTTCTTTTATATTTTGCTGAGATGGCTTTGAGAGAGATGTTTGCTTCAATTGTTTGTTCTCTCTCTGCTGTCTTCCTGGCATCTTCAACTTTGTCCTCCAAACTTTGTAGTTCTTCAGTCCAGTATGGTTTGTAATTTTTCCTCGCTCCTTTTGGAATGGACTCAGTGGCTGCCTGTATTATCGCTCTGTTTAGACTTTCCACCATTTGCTTTATGTTGCCATATCGTGTATTTATGTTTTCACAATATTTGTCTGTTAGTATGGCAAATCTGTCCCAATCTGCTCGTTTGTAATTCCAGCGGGGCAAGGGCTTTTGCTCCTGTGGAACATACTCCATATTCATTTCAAGCTTGATTGGTCTGTGGTCACTACCTGCTAATTGGTCCAGCACATGGCGATCGATTTTGTGGAGGATGTCTCCTGTGCAGAAAGCTAAGTCTGGAGTAGAAGTGGTAAGCCATCTTCTGGAGTAGAAGCTCGGTGTGTCATCCGCTTTGTTGAGTAGATGGAGATTTGAGTCTATTTCCCAGTCCTCCAATTCATCTCCTCTTTTGTCAGTATCTGGGTATCCCCATCTTTCTGAACGGCTATTAAAGTCTCCGACAATAATGCAGTTTGTGTCAGTTATTTTCATGTTTGAGAGTGTAAGGTCCTTATCTGCTGGGCTATACAAATTGTAGATTCTTATTTTCACGTCCTTTATCATTATATCAACACCTATAATTTCCGTTTGGTTGTTAGAGATCACAGATACTTCGCTGCAAGGTATTGTATTTCGTGTAAGTATTAGAACTCCTCCTTTGTGTCCTTCGCGGTCGAAACGTGTGGCCTGATATCCTCTGACTGAGAATTTGTGATTGGCGTTGAGGTGTGTCTCTTGAATGCATGCCACATCTATTCTATCTTTATGAAGACGCTGTGTTAGGGAGTCTTTCTTCTTGTAAACTCCTTCAGCATTCCACTGTAGTATGTTGAGTGTCCGGGGTATTTGGTCAATAGCTCTTAACCTACTCCTCTGTGCCTTGACTCCACAGCACAGGGGAAGGTGACCACCAGTAGTCATGGGTGGACCCCCTCGAGGCAGGGGGCCCGGCACTATCACCGCCTGATGGGACTTCACGGGATTAGCACCATATCGATTAATTTTGATTTGTGACATCATGAATTAAGTTACGTTGCACTGCTTTGTCAAGCCTGTGGCTCAGTACATCCGATTTCGACAAGCATTTATTCGGGATGCTTTCCCTAGCCTTTGACTGTCCCCAGTCTACCTACAAGGCAGCAGGTTTCACGTTGCACTGCTTTGTCAAGCCTGTGGCTCAGTACATCCGATTTCGACAAGCATGTATTTGGGGTGCTTTCCCTAGCCTTTGACTGTCCCCAGTCTACCTACAAGGCAGCAGGTTTGTGTGTCTCTTCGTCTGGTCCCTCTCCCTTGACCTGTCCGACATGGGTGGCCCTACCAGTAGCTGTGCTACCGTCGGCATAGCTCTTGGGGTCATTGGGACGCACAAGCCCCTCTACCTCGTCACGGTGGACACACAGCAGAGGGGTTCCTGCATTCATATCCCCCCTCTCTCTCTATTCGTTTGTGTATGTCTTTCTCTCTCTCTCTCTCTCTATTCGTGTGTGTATGTCTGTCTCTCTCCCTCTCCTTCCCTCTCTCTCTCTCTCTCTCTCTCTCTCTCTCTCTCTCTCTCTCTCTCTCTCTCTCCCTATATCCATATCTCCCACGCAAACAAATGCGGGGAACAATTAGTGAAAGAATGGAGCCACCGCCACTTGACCTCGCGACCGGAAGTCTTTGTTCCTCGGCTTTAAATCTGGAAACGGAAATGCCAGAAGGCGCGCGCCTCATTAACATATGCCTTATTAGTCGTGTTTCCACCCAGCCAGTGTCCCATATCCCACTTCATTGTTATTTTTGGTCATCTACTTATTGTCTGCGTAATTATGTGGCCTGTGAGGTTATTCTTTTTAACGTCATCATCGTCGTTATTTCTACTTTCTCTCATTCTGCCTTTCATCTCCCAATAGGACATTGGTCCTCAACCTACTCACGCGAACTACTCAACGTAACACTGTCTATAAAATCACAAACAGCTAATAAATGATGGGGTTAATTGCGACGTCTTGTAAAAAGAAAAGTTAGCTATCTTAACATTAGTTTTGTTGGAAACAGAAGAAATCTGGACAGTCGGACATAGAGCAAGTCAACCCAAAAGGCAAAGAGTAACACCAAAAGTTAACAAAAAATAAAAATGTAAAACGCCATTAAAGAATGTGTACAATATATTTTTTTCCCTGCGCTCAATTTGAACCCAAGTGTAGTCCACACACGTCTTACTACATTTTTTTCATATCCTTTTTTATTACAGGACATCGCAGTCAACACCAGCATTTCTACCGCTGTGATCTCTTGGCAAGTTTACGTTCAGTAGTTTGCCATTGTTTTCTGAACGAGCGGCACCGATACCAATGCATAGCGGTTTGCTGCCAAATCGCGTGCAACTTTATTTCGAACGCGGATATACGGGATTATGAATCGCGTCCGTAACTCCTTCGCAACGGAAACCGGTTCTACTACTAGCCGCTGACAATACTGGGAAGAGCACTGGACTGATTTTTGCGTCTGGATTAGCTTTCCCTATTACCAGTGTCTCACGCAATCTGGCTAACCCACCCGGACTTCTGAGGTACTTGTAATTGACGTTCCCAAATCAAAGACGAGAAGTCAAGATTTTAGTTCAACTGACCTGTGTAAGGGTTGAACTAGCTACCACGGCATCAGCACACAGGAAGTTTAAGAGCGAACGCTTGTATCCATTTGGACATGGTGACTTCTCTTACAGAGTTGGATTCTTCCTTGTGTACACAGTTGCTTCACTGCATTTAGACCCTCCCTGTTTATATAATCAATACGTATTTTTTGTTCCTTTTTTTTCACCCGCATCACCCCCATAGTCGACTCGTTGCCCTATCGAGAACAAGTCGCCTAATTGGAAGCCGTACACGTGCTGGAAAATGGCACGTGGCAAGAACAATTCTACAAGACACCCGACGTTCAAAATGAGCAGCGTGGAGCCGCCAAGATTATAAAGAAGATGAAAGAAGAAAACGTACCTGCAAGCCGCAGCACAACGCTTAAGAGCGAACGCTTGTATCCATTTGGACATGGTGACCTCTGTTAAAGAGTTGGATTCTTCCTTGTGTACACATTTGCTTCACTGCATCTTCCATCTTCTTTATAATCTTGGCCTCAAGAAACATTACAAGAAACTACCTCTTCTGCACCAGATGAAGCCGCTCCTGTCGCTGTTCCGACGCCGGAGACTACAACTTCAACTAAAGCCAACAGCAGCAGAGAAATTTTCAACAGCACAACGACGAAGCAGCCCAGTTTACCAAAGGCCTCCACATCGGAGCAAACTACAACAACTGAGGTCTTCACCGGCAAATTACTGCTAAAACAGACAAGCGTGGGAGAAGCCAAACTGTCGGCGCTACCAACAGACAAGATAATCAGTCTGTTGGAAAACGAGCTGGGAAGAACCAGCATCTACCAGCTGCGCGAGACAGCCGGCGGAGTAGTGGTCTCCCTCAACAACAACCCAAAGACCACAACATGTATACAGGAGATTGCACAAGAAGAGAAGGCCGACATCATGCTTCACCTCCACATCTTATTGGAAGCCACCCGACAGAGTATGATGAAACGATGGGTCATTAAACGAGTCAAGACCCATCTCACCAACGACCAGATCAGGGAGATGCTGACGAGGGAGAACAAAAAACTCAAGATCACCAGTGCTAAGAGAATCATCAGCAAGAATAACATCTTCTCCACTGTCGTCATAGTAACATCTGAGGACCTAGTGATACCTCAACTCATCAGATGAGATAAGAGAGACCAAGTGCCAGAGCACTGTATACCGAGAGTGCTACAGTGCTCTAAGTGCCAGAAATTTTGGAACAACCGTGCCACCTGCAAGAGGGAGGTGGAGGTATGCAGATACTGCTCCTGACTCCATCCATACATCCAGTGCCAGCAAGCAAAGACCGACAAGGACTTCAGGAGGCCTAACCCTAACAGAAATTGCGCCAACTGCCTCGGCAACCACGGCGCCAGGTACCTCGGCTGCCCCTGCCACCGAGACAGCAAAGCAGCAATGAAGAATGCCATCAAGACTAACCTGCCCTCTAAAGAGGCTAGGAGTCAGTACGAGGCGACTAAGCGACTCAAAAAAGTGACAAAGCACAACTGCAAGGCCAAATGAAGGACCTCCGATCAAAGTTCCAAAGCATGGAGGAAGAAAGACACAAGTGCAAGAAACACAGATAACAGACGTCCAGCGCATCCTGGACGAACTGAAGCAAGTCCAGCAGAAGATTGAGCAGGATGTCCCCCGAATGACTGCAACACAGGCTGAGACTCTAGCAAATCTCCAAGACGAGAGAGAAAAGACAGAAGAAATTCTCAAACAGATATAAGAAGAAAGAGAACAAATACAACTGCTCAAGACCAAGCCTGAAACACCTGAACCAGAAGATGCAAAGTCCCAGACAGAAGAAGAAGTAACAGATGAAGAAATAGTCGATGAGATCGACAGCGCTGGTTCCGCGTTCTCGGGGTCAGGCAAAGAATCTGCAATGGAAAATACATCTTCGAAAGAAGGAAACGATATAAGACTCAGACGACACAAAAACAGACCGGGAAATAGGTGGAACAACAGGAGACACGACAACTAGTAAAGCACCCTGAAGGAAACAGCACCATACGACGGGGTGGGTCATAATTACTCCAGGCCTCAACAAGTTCGCGACTCTGTCCAGACATGTAAAATCTCAACAAGAAAGGAATGAACACAATCCATCAGAAGCCGGGAAGCTGACAACAAGCAGCCCAAAATACGAAAGACAAACTACAAGCTACACTATAAATATCCCAATTATAGCCAAGTCGAAAACTCAAATACTGAAAGGGGGTATTGGTACCAAAAAATAGATTGGATTGGCGGCCTTAAGGAATTACCCGTGTGCAAGGAAGGTCACCATGTACACAACTAAATCAACCAATGAAACACGGACCCAGCAAAGTGCAGGTAACTTCTTGCAAAATTCATGACGTCACTGAACTAGATGACGGCCCCTGATTACTTGTGATTCCTGTTCATAGAGAACAAACAAGAACAGAGACCTTGAAAGGTCTAGTGTTGATTCCGACACATTTACAACAACAACGTAAATACACATATTTTTTTTTACAATTAATATGCACTTAAACACGACATCAAACGCCCATATATCTGCTTTAATAATCAGCTGTTGACGTGTTCATGTGGCAATATCAGATCCCAAATCTGTATGTTTGCGGAGCCTGCTTTGTTATTGCCCTCTTTTCGCAACTTCTATTTGTCTTCTTACAGGGTGTACATATCGGCTTTGGGGATTTTCACACTTTCATAACTATAGGTATGCGAGTAAGTTTCAAACTTTCATAACTATAGATAGGTGAAGTAGTTTCATACTTTCACAACTATAGATATGCGAGATAGTTTCACGCTTTCACAACTATAGAAATGAAAGATAGTTTCACACTTTCACAACTATAGATATGCGAGATAGTTTCACGCTTTCACAACTATATAGATCCCGGGTAGTTTCACACTTTCACAACTATAGATGTAAAGTAGTTTCTCACTTTCACAACTATAGATATGCGATGTAGTTTCACACTTTCACAACTATAGATATCCGATGTAGTTTTACACTTTCACAACTACAGATACGCGGGGTTATTTCAAACTTTCATAACTATAGATATGTGAGGGAGTTTCACACTTTCACAACTAGAGATATGTGAAGGAATTTCACACTTGGACAACTGTAGATATGCGAGGTAGTTTCAAACATATTAAAGGTATAGACAAATTTCATACAAGAGACAATATTACAGATATAGACACATTTAATACAAGAGGCAACATTGTAACTGTAGAAATGCGAGGTAGTTTCAAGAAATTTCCAAATTAGTTGATTCCTGTTGAATTATTGATTTCATCTGGGAAAAGTATGGTTTACGAAGATGATAGTGATACTGCTGATCAAAAATGTTAATTTTATCATCATCATCATCATCATCATCATCATCATCATCATCATCATCATCATCATCATCATCATCATCATCATCATCATCATCATCATCTGTCGCGCCGAGTAGTTTAGGCAGTCATGTTTCTCCACAGATGTGGGTTTTTGCTGTTCTGGATCAACTATGCTGATGATACTCCTCCATGCCACCGTCTCAGTCCATCCAGCATCATTTCTCTAGGTCGGCCTCTGCCTCTGCCTCTCTTCTCCTCGATTTTTCCAGTTGTCACGATGTTCTCCAATGCCCCTCTTCTCGTAACATAACCAAAGAAAGCTTTTTGTCTCTGTCTTACTGTTGTATATAATGTTCTAGTTTCATTAGCCTCTTTCAGACAGTCGTTGTTAGTTACTCTGGCAGTACAAGGAATTCGCAACATTCGTCTCCGGAACCACATCTCTGTTGTTCAATGTTCTTCCTAAGTTGTGTATTCGCGTTCCGTGATTCGCCGCCATACAGCAAAACATGTTCTATATTTGTTTTAAAGTTTTAGTCGTTGGATCAACATCACGGCACACGGTTTAACCCATAAGTGCTCCGTTTTCCTCCTAACTCAAACCTGAGTCTGGAGAAACTCAGCTCAATGCACGAACTCCGTTGCATCGGCGAGGATCCTGAAATACTGTGGGTAGATTTTTAACTCGAAATTTTGCCCGGGCATCGCCGTTAGGCTACTCTTTTTAGATTTCTAACTGCCAAGGGATTTTTTATGTGCGCAACAATACACACGGGCGTCCGATCTCACTACCCAGAGACCAGGGGAAATTTTATTACTGGAAGTCCAGGGGATTTTTTAAATAGATCCCGGTCCTCACCGGGGCTTGAACCCGGGACCTCCAGCACTCGAGGCGGACACCATACCTCGAGACCACTCAGCCCCCCCCCCCCCCCAAAAAAAAAAAACATGTTCTATATACCATTTCACCACTCTCTTTATTACATGTAATGAAACAGGCTTATTGTATACAATACTTTTCATTTTCTGAATTACAGCTTTTGCTTGACCCATTCTGCAATTAATCTATGCCATACTGCTTCCATCTGATGGTATATTGTCCTAGATTTTTAAATTTATCAACTTGATTAAGTATTCTCCTTTCTATTGTTATCTGACATTTTGGTGTCGTCTTTTTTCTTGGATACAACTGTTTTTTTTTTTTTTTTTGTTGTTGCACTCTTTGCACTTTCTGTTACTACAATGTCCAAAATGTTGTAGATGCTTTTGCATTTTCCGTCATCAATACAGTATCACGTGACAGCGTAGACTGCTTATATTATAACCCCAAACTCGTATCCCTGGCCTCACTTTCATCTCTGTCATTACTACTTGGCTATAGAGGGGGAAGAAATCGGAGACAAAACATATCCTGGTCGTAACCCTAGGGTTGTTTGTTTATGATTGCCCCTTTATTTATCATTTGAATTGATATGACATGTTTCCAATTTCCCCTGGTCTGTTTGGTAGAGCTATAAATACAGATTTCGGAATACCACTAGATATATATCCACTGTTGTAAATAGCATTCAGGAGTTTAGTTAATAATTATGTTCCAAATTCTCTCAGTATTTTTCATTCTTTCCATCTGGGCCGGTTGTTTTTCCTTTCCTCACATATTTGATAGAGTCCGTGACTTCTTTTAGAATAGAGGACCTTCTACATTGCCTTTTTCTTTTCATTGTGCTCTTTCTCCATCAGACAACTCTCTTATACACTCATTCCATTTCTTTATTACAACACCTTTTTTCATAAATATATTTCCAGTTTTTGATTGCTAATGTAACATTCTCATGTACACATGAATCGAAGTGACAGAGATTTGTATGCTGAGACCGTATCAAGTCAGAGCTGAAAATATTCCTTGCTGAACGGTGACTACATTGTCATTGTTGTGTCATCGCCAAGGGTTACATATTGTTGTCTTTCTTATGTCTGCTCATGAAGGCTTGTCGCCGCAACATCCTATGTTTCCCTTAATTTTGTATTGTAAAATTAATGACCAATAAAAAATGACAATCCGTACGAGAAAAAGAATGTTGAGGTGCTACATGGAGCCTGTACGTTTGTATGGATGTGAAGCGTGGACAATGAGCTGTCAATGTAATTTCTGAGCAGAATGCAAAGAATACCATGGACAGACAGAAAAACCAAAAACCACGTCCTACAAGAAACAAATGAAAATCGTAAACTGATTAGAGGTATTACACGTAGAGAGTCAAATGTTTCTGGGCATGTTATGAGAAGAAATAAATTTGAGAACTTGATGACAACTGGCAAGATCGAGGGGGAGATAACACGGGTAAGACAGAAGTAAATATCTGGATGGCTTGACCAAGTGGCATGGTCGAGACAAGAAAACTGAGCTGATCCACGACTCTGACGATCGAGTGAAATTGCGAATCATGACCGCTCACGCTTATTGGCATGGCACATGATGGATGGAAGGAAAACTGATCTATACTTAGGTTTTCATGCTGTTTACATTTCTGAAACTGTTACGCAGTTTAATCAATTTTATCCGTTTCGTAACCGACTTTCTTCTGTTGTCATGGCGAAATGGCCAGTGACTCATAGCCGAATGTTGCATCAGGAAAGATGCCTGTTCTAAAAAAAAGTTTACTTTAATCTTCTCACTTACTCATGTCGAGGCATAGATTCTGAAAGCTTTAACTTCTGCTTTTGAATCCTTAACACCCCAAACACCTCAAATGAAAACCGATTTACGAAATGCGATAATTAAATAAACAATTACAAAAACAAATGTTTGCAAACAAAAAGAGAGTAACTACAACGCGTATAGCTGTTTCAAATGTAAACAAACGGAGCGGAGGTGAATTTTGTCAAGTAGAGGGGTTTAACATGAACCAGACGCAAACAGGGGCAGACATCTTGTGTAAGCTGATCTGGCTTGGCGGGAAAAGTGAGTTCTGATGCTTGGCATGTTGGCTGGACACACCCATTTCTGAGAGCGGTTTGTATCGTTTTCCTTCAGCCAAGGCTTCTTAAGCTGTGAGGTGAGTGAGGAACATACTCGAGCGCGTGCTCGCATATATATAAATATGGTGTTATGGATTAGGAGGTTAGTGATCATAGTTGCAGAAAACCCCGACATATCGAGATGAGGGCTGGATATCAGCCGCAGAGCATTTTGGCGGTAGATCCGATCGCTTTGCGTTGATTTACAAAGTATGAGTGTCTGGCAAGATGGGCGGAGTGACTTAGAAGCTGGACGTCTGTCTATGATTTCTGTGGGCCTGGCTCGATTCTCGATGTTGATGATGTAGGTTTTAGAAATAAGGAAGTGTGATACACTCCCAGGTTATAGTGGATAGGATATCAATCCTTTTCGGACAAGGACGAAACCTTGGAGGGACCGATTGCGTATTGAGCTCATTAAATGTCCCTCGTCACTTATACATCGTATAACAAAGTCGCGTAAATGTCGACAGGAAAGCGTCGCCCAAAGCACGAACTCCGTAGCTCCAGCGACGACCCTCATGAGTCTCCGAAAATATGCACCCGTGAACCGATGGACGTGGCCCGGAATCGAACCCACAACCTTCAGAGCCCGAGTAAGACGGCTTGAACACTTCGCCACGGAGTCTCCCAGAGAGTCGTACTTACATTGCTATACGGATGGAATAGTACTGATGGGGAACATGAAAAAGATCCACAAGAACTTTTGGATATTGCGGTAACAGAGAGTGCAAAAATTAGATTTTACTTGAATATCAAGAAAACAAACAATGGCTGCATCAAAGAAAAAGATGACACCAAAATGTGAAACGGAAGGGAATATGCTTAGCGAAGTTGACAAATTAAAATTTCTAGGAGCAATTATAACATCAGATGGAAGATGCATGACATAGATCTTTTATTTTCGCACTCGCTCGGCTTGAACTTAAGCGTAGTCCATACACACTACTTCCAGAAGTGCTGGATTGAATTTTGGGAGTGGATTAGCTTTCCCTATTACCAGCGGCCCTCGCCATCAGGCGAACCCACCCCGACTTCAGAGGTACCTGTAATTTCCGTCCCTAAGTCAAGGACGAGAGGTCAACATTTTAGTCAAACTGTCCGTGTAAAGACTTGAACCCCTTACCTTGGCATCCACACACCAGATGTTTAAGAACATGCATTCTTATCCATTCGGCCATGCTAACCTTCTGACAGAAATTAAGAACAGAATAGGTTCAGAAAAAGCGGCATTTCAGAAAATGAAGAGTATCTTATGCAATAAGTCTCCATCATTGAATGAAAGAATGAGAGTACTGAAATATGATATAGAACTTGTTTTGTTGTATGCTTAGAAGCAACAGAGATGTGCTTCCTGAAACAATTGATGAGAACATCTTGGATTGCCAGAGACTCTACCAACGATCGCCTGGAAGAGGCTAATGAAACAAGAACATGTTATACAACAATAAGAAAGAGAGATTTCTTTGGTCACGTGGTGAGAAGAGAGGCATCGGAGAACATCGTGAAAACTGAAAAATAAAAATCAAGAAGAAGAGAGTCATCGGAGAACACTGTGACAACAGGAAAGATCAAGGGGAACAACCATGGGAGATCATCGTGAGAACTGGAAAGATCAAGGGGAAGAGAGGCATCGGAGAACATCGTGACAATAGTAAAGATCTCGGGAAAGAGGGGCATTGGAGAACATCGAGACAATTGGAAAGATTAATGGGAAAAGAAGCTGAAGCGTACCAGGAGAAATGATGCTGGATGGACTGAAATGGTGGTATGACGGAATATAATTAGCACAGGTGATCCAGAGCACCAAGAACCGAGATCTGCGGAGAGACATGGACGCCAATGCCAGCTGGCAGGGCACATGATGATGATGATGATATGCTAAGTGCCTTAACTAATTAAGTCCCATGGGATCATTAATCGTCTTAAGCGTCATCCCGCATCTGTCATGGGCTTATATATGCATGAAATGGGGTCATTGCATTATAAAACAACATGTTTGCTGCAATATTACCAACTTGTAAGTCATGACTATGACACACTCCTTCTCGTCATTTTGCTTCATTCATTTTTGTTTGGTCCCAACCCACTTTTTGTTTGGCATTGAATCTGTTAATTATTTGACCTTGCTGGACTCAGATCTGGTTAGATAGGCGCGTTTGTTCACTTTGTCGTCCATTGCATGGTCATGACTCTCCTCAAACACTTATATTCATCAGAGTCAGAGTTGCACATGTGCTTGTCAACTGTTCAAGTACCAGACCGACATGTTTCCATAGGAAATATCCATGCTCGCAGTATTAAGATATCCTCGGTGGTATTCTGGCTAGAGGCTTGTCTGCCGGCTTAGTGGTAATAAGTTCATATCACCATCGAAACGGATTGTAAAACTTACCCGAGGTCGTAATCCCGCATATTGCGTTCGAATCACAGCTGCGGGTGATTTGGAAGCGCTAGTTTTCATACAATGGTATGAGTGCTGGTAGCTCAGAAAGCGATGACAAACTACTGAACGTAAACTTGCATATAAATAACAAAACAACCAAAATATGCTGTAGTTAACTGCTAGGCCCTGTAAAGGATATACAGAGTGCATTATTTCATGACTATGGGGTTTTTGACAATATTGCCGTTCCAAGTTTTGTGTTTACCCTCTGTGAACTCATGCAACATAAAAGGTGAATACAAAACTTGGAACGGCAATATTTTCAAAAACCCCACAGTCATTAAAAATACACCCTGTATCATTAACGCTTAACCTGGGATCCCAGATCAAACCCAACGTGAAATGTAAACCAGGTTATGTCTCGGGAAATGAAGGCGGCAGCAGCGTAATACTGACCATATGAGCAGTGGATTACCCATTAGCCTATAAACATATGGGTTTATCACCATATGCCACATTGGCCTTAAGGCGGTGTATACAGTTAATTAACTTGTACTTACTTATTTCTATGTATTCTGGCTTTTGTTGTTTCAATTGTTCCGGTTCATAACGGTCTGAGATGTCAGATGGTGTATGATGATGGAAATGACCATGTGTTCATGTGATTCCGTGGTTTTGTTTCTGCAGAGCAATGTTTGTTCCTCTATTAATTTCTGAGCTTTCGTGGCGTAGTGGTTACATAGCTTGCCTCGCTCTCCGAAGGTTATAAAACAGCAGCAGAGGATTATAACACTGTGGATCATAAGAGCTCGGGCTGGCGTGCAGCACACAACCAGACACTTCAGCCATTGATTGATTAAAAATAATATAACTCTCTTAAGAAACAAGGCAAGTACAACGCGAAACACTATGTGAGCTGAAGCAAGCTAGGAAAGCCAGTAAAGTCAGTAACGTCAGTAACGTCAGTACAGTCAGTAACGTCAGTAAAGTCAGTAAAGTCAGTACAGTCAGTAACGTCAGTAAAGTCAGTAACGTCAGTAAAGTCAGTAAAGTCAGTAAAGTCAGTAACGTCAGTAACGTCAGTAACGTCAGTACAGTCAGTAACGTCAGTAAAGTCAGTAACGTCAGTAAAGTCAGTAACGTCAGTAAAGTCAGTAAAGTCAGTAAAGCCAGTAACGTCAGTAACGTCAGTGTCAGAGTCTCACCCGAGGATAGAACGCGTTGTCTGCACCAACGCCCGACAATGCAACGCCGAGATATTATAAGCCCTACAGTTATAATGCGGCGGCCTCACTAGCGCCAGGCAGCCAGCGCTCGATAGTGTAGCGCTGGGCTATTATAAGCACTACAGGCGATAAGCGCTGAACGATGCTAAGCAGGCAGCTAGCACACAGCGTGAACCGTGAGGGGTCACGCGTGCTAAACCAAGCGCTACTAGAGAGTGTGCTGTGTCCAGTCAGACTGAGCTGGACGGTCGTCAGAGACAGACGTGTGAAAGCGGCTGAGAGTTGTTGCATGTCGTGAAAGCTAGCCTGTTTGACAGCTTGAGATGGAGTGCGTGTCTGTGTGACTTGTAAGTTGGAGTGCATTGATATCTTCTATTGTATTGATGTATTGATTACTTGCACTGTTGTAATCCATTGTATATTGTAACTTGTGATTGCGCGAAGCGTGTATTGATTCACGATGTGTGCAGTGCGCGAATAAATAGCACGAAATATCTTATCGGCGGTTAGCCTTGTGTTGTTTAGATAGTGTAATTAAGATCGTACTTTGTCAAGTGACGAGCCCTAATTCTTGCCCTAAGCAAGACTTTGACAAGTGCGAACGTGGTGGCCTTCGTCCGGTTTATGAATCAACTGTTTACAGAAATGTGCCGATAGTAGATAGAATTTTTTTTGTAACAAATGTGAACATAGCGACTGCGGTCAAAATTTTGGATAAGTTAATTATAATTATTAGTATAGAAAGCGTGTGCGTTATAGTTTAGAACATAAATATCATTGTGTGAGTTAATTTAATCAAAGCAAAATTACGTTTTTGAACTTAGAAAATTTCAACCGAGGCATCAAAGTGACAAAAACAAAATGGCGGCCATGTCCTTGAATGTCATTGAGTAGTGATAGTGTAAGCGGAACGAGTGGAAAGTGTGAATAGAAAGTGGTTGATTGTGGTGATACGACTAACAACAATACTTGACGACATACAAACCTACAAAAACTTAAGTGACATTGCATACACCACACACTTGCACATGTTCTAATTTCTCTTAGTCCAAAAAGAACAGGTTGTTTGGGGTCATCTACACCTGTCCCTCGAAAACTCCAAAAAATTTTGGCCGACATAAAGCAAAAACCAGTGCGGTTTCGAGCAGTAGTAAGCAGCCATTGCCCAACACATTATCTCAGGAGTACTTGAGTATAAAAAATTTTTTCCCCTCTTTCTTATATTTTCGTTCTGCAGGCCTAAACACTAGCTATAATATTAAATACTGTAAAGCTTTGAACTCAAATTACTAACAACTTTATTAATTTTGTGTCTATCGATTTCATCATACATTTTGTTCATCATGGCTAGTTTGAACGAGTACATTGAAATGGGTTTAAAAATGAACTATACTGGTGAAGAGTTGAGAGCCTGGAGTGAGAAAAAGTTTGCAGAATACCTCCTACAACAGGAGAAGATTAATGAACGTGATGAAAGAGCTGCCGAAAGAGCTTTAAAACAAGCAGATAGAATGCTTTAAAACAAGCAGAATTAGATAATGCTTAAACTAAGAAAGCTGAAATTACATCCCAAACCAGGAAAGAAGAACTAGAAATGAATGCTCGAATTAAACGAGAAGAGCTCGAAGTACAGCTAAGAATTGAGCAGCTGAAAGCAGAAACTTCCAAAGAAAAGGAAGAGAGAAAAGCTGACAAAGACCAGCCATATAAGAAATACCAAGGGCTGATTAAAAGTTACTCCACAGGTGACTGCATAGCAGCTTTCACTCAAAATTTTGAATGTATTATGGATCATTATCAGATCCCAAAGTCAGAATGGAGTATAATATATATGAGAAGTCTTTCTGGAGATCCTCTGAAAGTAATAGAGGCCATTCCAAATGACCTGAAGAAAGATTATCAGCATATTAAGACAAAAATTATGGCTCATTTTCTGCTAGATGAAGCAGGCTACAGAGAACAGTTTGGTAAATTGTCTCCTAAACCAACACAAACGTTCTCTGATTACATCTCAGAAATACAAAATGTTTTCTCTAAGTGGCTATCTGCAGCCAAGGTAAATGGTAATTTTGATAAATTGGTGGATCTTATTTTGAGAGATAAAATCATTACATCTCTCCCACCACCATTTTCTAAATTTCTATTAGAATGTCAGTGTGAAAGTGTACAACAGATTGAAAGTCGGGGAGCAGGTTATTTTTCAGCCAATAAACAATGTTTCAGTACTGGGTTGACGAGCACAGACTTTGTAGCAGCCGCTACTTATGATAGATCTAAGTCAGTGCCTTACAACAAACAAAAGCCCTATAGGCAATCTGCTGATCAGAGTAACAAATGCAGATATTGTCATTTGCCACACATCGAAACTGATATGTGTGACCAACATCCTGGTTACATGTCTTACTTACAAAACTACATAGCAAAGCAAGACAAGGAAAGAAAGGTATACAGACGTGCCACCAAATGCTTCCTCTGTAAAGCTTTCGGCCACTGGCGTAAAGATTGTAAAGCCAAAGCTATGTCTAGAAAGGCTAATGCAGCTATGATTGATAGTTCGTCATCAGATGATGAAAGTATAGAAGATCAAAATGTAAACGCAGCACATGCTATTGATGTGTTTCAACACGACAAATGTACTGTCTGTGATCAATTTCATGAAGATGGCATTTTGACATGTGGCCATTCAATTCCTGTTACAAATGAGGAAGCCAACTTAGTTGTGAACTCCCAAGGTAAACTAAACATCCACCAGGGGTATATTAACGGTAGAGCTGCCACCGTTTTACGTGATAGCGGCAGTACCCTCATTGGCATTAAGAAAGACTATATTTTACCATCACAATATAGTGGTAAATATGTTACTTGCAGAACTTTCTCGGGTAACATCGAGAGATACCCTCTTGCATGGGCATATATAAATACACCATTCCTCTCCGGAAAGGTTAAATGCGCAGCATTGAACAATCCTTGTTGCGATGTTATCATCGGTAACCTTCCAGAGGTTAATGACATGCCACATGACAGTATTGTATCCTCTGCCACTTGTAACACCGATTATACCATCTCACCATCATCACAAATCACGTTTCATGATATTGATGTATTACCACCCATAAATGAATGTATGTATGCCAATTCGGCAATGTCATCACAGGAATGTAGTTGTGTGAATGTGACACCAAGTTGTAATGTACATGTTAACCGTGATAGTACAAATGCAGTAACTAGATCTACTGCTCAAAGGCAAGATCGAATCGATCAGACAGAGGCTTTACAGCTAATAAGCCCAGTTGTAACATCTCCTGAAACAACTAGGGAGAAATTTATAACAGCTCAAAAAGCCGATCGATCATTGCAAAAGTATTTTAAACTAATAGGTCAAAAGCCACGAGTAGCAAAGAACGCTAAATGGTATTTTGCTCTGAAAAACGGAATTCTGACACGGTACTATACCAAAGGTTCTAGCACTACTGAACAAACGGTGCTACCTTCAGAAAACCGCAACCAAGCATTACAGCTAGCGCATGACATACCCTTTGCAGGGCATATGGCGTATGCTAAAACGCGAGCAAGGTTACTTACTCAATTCTATTGGCCTAAATTTTGCAGTGATACGAAAGTATATTGTAGATCTTGTGACATCTGCCAAAAGCTTGTTAAAAAGGGGAAACACCCGCAAGCAGAACTGCAAGTCACTGATTTGGCAAGTAGACCATTTGAAAAGATCTCGGTCGATATAGTTGGTCCCCTTAACCACATAACATCAAGGGGAAACAAATATATTGTTACAATAATTGATTTATGTAGTCGGTGGCCAGAAGCCATTCCAATGAAGAATATAACTTCCAAAGATATCATGGAAGTATTTTTTCATATTTTTGCAAGGGTAGGATTCCCTGACACCATTCTTTCAGATCGGGGTAGCCAGTTTATTGCCGCAGCTACACAAGCATTTACTAAAATGTTGGGGGTGAAGCAATGCTTCAACAGCCCATACCACCCACACTCCACAGGTATCATAGAAAAGATCAACGGCGATCTTAAACATATGCTCGCAAAAGTAACCCAAGAGCATCCCGAAGACTGGGACACGTATCTGCCTGCTATTTTATTTGCATATAGAGAAGTGCCACATTCCAGCACTGGATTCTCACCATTCGAAATCGTGTATGGTGCCAAACCACGCGGCCCATTATCATTGTACCATTCTATGCTAACTGAAAGTAAAACCATTTGTACACCCATTTCATCATATGAACATGTAACATCATTGCGCGATAGAATTATGAGATCATGTATGTTAGCTAAAGAAGCACTACAAAAATCTGGTGCTATCTACCGACAATACGCTAACAGAGGAAATAGAACCATTACTCTGACGCCAGGACAGGACGTTCTTCTCTTATTGCCAAGTGACAGACATCTTCTGACAGACTCATGGCAAGGACCGTTTAAAGTACTACGACAAATTTCGACGGTAGATTACGAAATTGCAGTTAGGGACAAACACAAAATTTTTCATATTAACATGCTTAAACCATACTACCACAGGGACGACGAACAAGTGGAGACGACAGCAAGCACAACAATAGTGGACCAGACAGACGACAACGATACTGACGAGATACCAACACCAGTCCTTGACACGACAACCAACCTACAGGACATAAAGGTAAATCCCAAACTGACTCAGACACAGATTAACAGTTGCAGACAAGTATTACAAGACTACAGTACAATTTTTTCTAACAACCCAGGACAGACAGACTTAGTGCAGCATCATATTATTTTGACATCTGACATTCCAATAAAATGCAGACCATATTCCATCCCTATACACTACAAAGACAAATTGCATCAAGAAATTACTGACTTAGAAGCAAATCATATCATCCGACGTTCACAATCACATTTTTGTTCACCTATTGTCATTGTGAAGAAGAAGGACAACACAATAAGACTCTGTGTTGACTATAGGACACTCAACAGCATTACACAGTTGGATTTAGAACCAATGAGCAACTGTGAAGACATACTGACGGAACTGACTGACTCACGGTACTTTACTAAACTTGACATGACAAAAGGTTACTGGCAAATACCTGTACATGCTGACAGTATACATTTGACAGCATTTGCCACACCCTGGGGACTATACGAATTGTGCAAGTTGCCATTCGGGCTAGTTAATGCTCCAGCAACATTTGTCAGAATGACAAGACGACTTTTGACAGACATTCCCAACATCATTTGGTATATGGACGACATTTGCATACATACAAGCAACATGACAGACCATATAACAGCACTGCAGCAGACATTCGACAGGATTAGACAACATGGACTGACAATAAAACCATCCAAAGTTGACATAGCCTTTCAAGAAATTTCATTTTTGGGCTATAAGATCTCAAATGGCTTCATATCAACTGACGATAACATAATGTCCAGAATTTTAAAATTGTCGCTTCCGACAACCAAGAAACAGTTGCGAAGTGTGTTAGGTCTTTTGAATTATTATAGACAATTCATTCCTCATTTTGCTGAATTGACCAAATGTTTTACTGATTTACTAACAAACAAACATCCAAATGTCATTGTAAATAGCGAATGTTTAAGGCCTGCATTTGCGAAAGTATTATCTTATTTTTCCAAGGAACCCATTCTAAAATTACCAGATCTTAGCACTATTTTCAGGCTAAGATGCGATGCGAGCTCCGTAGCCATTGGAGGGGTACTACTTCAAGAACACGACGAAGTGTTGTACCCGGTATACTACGTCTCCCGGAAACTGAACACCAGCGAACGAAATTACAGCACGCCGGAACTCGAAGCCCTCGCTCTTGTGTTCTCGGTACGTAAATTGTCCAAATTTCTTTTAGGTAAACATTTCATCATTGAAACAGACAATAGTCCGTTGACATTTATCACCAGGGGAACCCCAACTAACCAAAGAGTGGCCAGATGGTCCCTTCTTTTACAGGACTATAGCTTCGAAATCAGACATATCAAAGGCTCACATAACTCTCTTGCCGATCTTCTATATCTTCGACGACTCACCCAATAGCCATGTAACACCCGAGCACATTGCAGATGGTGTATAAACTGCAACCTAGATAGTGCTCAACACCACAGCCAATTGTGACTTCATATCAGTTACGCTGTGTAAAACTGTGTGATAGGGAAAATGTAATTTCCCAGTGTAAATATAGTATGTACATATTGTTATTATCATGTGAATGAACGGTTCGTATAATTATAAGAAAGTTGCAAGAATGTCATTAATAGTGTAAATTTGTAGTATCATTATAATAAGTAGACACCATAAGTGTCACAGGACAGTACTACAGGACCCAAAGACTTACTGAGCTTGAACAAGTACCAAGCAATCCTGAGTACAACTATAAAGATGGTCCACGACGTTTTAACAAGTATGAGTGATGACCGTGACAACCTAATCTGAGAATATGACGGAAAAAGCTATCCTACCACTGATAACAAGATCTGGGTACTCCGTATATTTACAGTCTAACACAACGAGAGACCTTAATGTGAGTGTGCGGCAACATCTTTACACTTCCGTTATATATTTATATTACTTTCATAATAATGTACCATAATAAAATATTTGTAAATTGATGACAATTGTATGTAAATTCGAGTATGAAACATTTCCATATACAAAATTGTATATGTCGATTTTTGTTAGATGTAATCTCAGCATCGTAACTTGATTTACTTTTTCACAAAAGTGACCTTTTTGTGCACTTTTGTCAGAGAGGATCAAATTATGACACTAAGAAAGAAAATGGTACCTGTAATTTATTTTGTTGAAAGCATGATGAAATTATTGTCCCTAAATTTTGTTACATAAACAAGGGACATAACTAAATATTGTTGGTGATGCGTAAATATGTATTGAAACTACCATGTTTGCCTAATAGGTATCACGTCAAGAGGACGTCATGTGTATATGGGAAAACTTGCCAAAACTGAAGACCTTCATCGGGCATTCTATTAGATAGGGATAGATGTTCAATGTCGGTGTTATCTTACAGGTAGATACTCACAGACTCACCTGTTTATTTGTAATTTTTCTTTTTGGTGGAGAGGTAGGGCAAGTTAGCCGTAACTACCGGACTGGCTGTGTCTCAGTGAGGTAAAAACCATGGAGTTGATTGTACCTGACAATTATGCTGTATGGATAGGCATGGGGATCATATACATATTGCTTACTAATCACCTGTACATATTAGAACTAATCAGAGCTATGTCAGATAAAGTGCAAAGTTCGATTCTGACAAGATAAAGAACAGCGAAATAGAGTACATGAAAGGAAAACCTTTCATGAAATTAAGGGGGGGGGGGAGGATGTCAGAGTCTCACCCGAGGATAGAACGCGTTGTCTGCACCAACGCCCGACAATGCAACGCCGAGATATTATAAGCCCTACAGTTATAATGCGGCGGCCTCACTAGCGCCAGGCAGCCAGCGCTCGATAGTGTAGCGCTGGGCTATTATAAGCACTACAGGCGATAAGCGCTGAACGATGCTAAGCAGGCAGCTAGCACACAGCGTGAACCGTGAGGGGTCACGCGTGCTAACCAAGCGCTACTAGAGAGTGTGCTGTGTCCAGTCAGACTGAGCTGGACGGTCGTCAGAGACAGACGTGTGAAAGCGGCTGAGAGTTGTTGCATGTCGTGAAAGCTAGCCTGTTTGACAGCTTGAGATGGAGTGCGTGTCTGTGTGACTTGTAAGTTGGAGTGCATTGATATCTTATATTGTATTGATGTATTGATTACTTGCACTGTTGTAATCCATTGTATATTGTAACTTGTGATTGCGCGAAGCGTGTATTGATTCACGATGTGTGCAGTGCGCGAATAAATAGCACGAAATATCTTATCGGCGGTTAGCCTTGTGTTGTTTAGATAGTGTAATTAAGATCGTACTTTGTCAAGTGACGAGCCCTAATTCTTGCCCTAAGCAAGACTTTGACAGTCAGTAAAGTCAGTAACGTCAGTAAAGTCAGTAACGTCAGTAAAGTCAGTAACGTCAGTAAAGTCAGTAAAGTAAGTAACGTCAGTAAAGTCAGTAACGTCAGTAAAGTCAGTAAAGTAAGTAACGTCAGTAAAGTCAGTAACGTCAGTAAAGTCAGTAAAGTCAGTAACGTCAGTAAAGTCAGTAACGTCAGTAACGTCTGTAACGTCAGTAACATCAGTAAAGTCAGTAACGTCAGTAAAGTCAATAACGTCAGTAAAGTCAGTAAGGTCAGTAAAGTCAGTAAAGTAAGTAACGTCAGTAAAGTAAGTAACGTCAGTAAAGTAAGTAACGTCAGTAAAGTAAGTAACGTCAGTACAGTCAGTAACGTCAGTAAAGTCAGTAACGTCAGTAAAGTCAGTAACGTCAGTAAAGTCAGTACAGTCAGTAACGTCAGTAAAGTCAGTAACGTCAGTAAAGTAAGTAACGTCAGTAAAGTCAGTAACGTCAGTAAAGTCAGTAACGTCAGTAAAGTCAGTACAGTCAGTAACGTCAGTAAAGCCAGTAACGTCAGAAAAGTCAGTAACGTCAATAAAGTAAGTAACGTCAGTAAAGTCAGTAACGTCAGTAAAGTCAGTAACGTCGGTAAAGTCAGTAACGTCAGTAAAGTCAGTACAGTCAGTAACGTCAGTAAAGTCAGTAACGTCAGTAAAGTCAGTAACGTCAGTAAAGTCAGTACAGTCAGTAACGTCAGTAACGTCAGTAAAGACAGTAACGTCGGTAACTTCAGTAACGTCACTACAGTCAGTAAAGTCAGTAACGTCAGTACAGTCAGTAAAGTCAGTAACGTCAGTAACGTCAGTAAAATCAGTAACGTCAGTAAAGTCAGTAGCGTCAGTAACGTCAGTACAGTCAGTAAAGTCAGTAAAGTAAGTAATGTCAGTAAAGTCAGTAAAGTAAGTAACGTCAGTAAAGTCAGTAACGTCAGTAAAGTCAGTAAAGTAAGTAACGTCAGTAACGTCAGTAACGTCAGTACAGTCAGTAACGTCAGTAAAGTAAGTAACGTCAGTAACGTCAGTACAGTCAGTAACGTCAGTACAGTCAGTAACGTCAGTAAAGTCAGTAACGTCAGTAACGTCAGTAGTCAGTAAAGTCAGTAAAGTAAGTAACGTCAGTAACGTCAGTAAAGTAGGTAACGTCAGTAAAGTCAGTAACGTCAGTAAAGTCAGTAAAGTAAGTAACGTCAGTAAAGTCAGTAAAGTAAGTAACGTCAGTAAAGTAAGTAACGTCAGTAAAGTCAGTAAAGTAAGTAACGTCAGTAAAGTCAGTAACGTCAGTACAGTCAGTAATGTCAGTAAAGTAAGTAACGTCAGTAAAGTCAGTAAAGTAAGTAAAGTCAGTAAAGTAAGTAACGTCAGTAAAGTAAGTAACGTCAGTAAAGTCAGTAAAGTAAGTAACGTCAGTACAGTCAGTAACGTCAGTAAAGTAAGTAACGTCAGTAAAGTCAGTAAAGTAAGTAAAGTCAGTAAAGTAAGTAACGTCAGTAAAGTAAGTAACGTCAGTAAAGTCAGTAAAGTAAGTAAAGTCAGTAAAGTAAGTAACGTCAGTAAAGTAAGTAACGTCAGTAAAGTCAGTAAAGTAAATAAAGTCAGTAAAGTAAGTAACGTCAGTAAAGTAAGTAACGTCAGTAAAGTCAGTAACATAAGTAAAGTCAGTAAAGTCTGTAACGTCAGTACAGTCAGTAACGTCAGTACAGTAAGTAACGTCAGTAAAGTCAGTTAAGTAAGTAACGTCAATAAAGTCAGCAAAGTAAGTAACGTCAGTAAAGTCAGTAAAGTAAGTAACGTCAGTAAAGTCAGTAAAGTAAGTAACGTCAGTAAAGTCAGTAACGTCAGTACAGTCAGTAACGTCAGTAACGTCAGTAAAGTAAGTAACGTCAGTAAAGTCAGTAAAGTAAGTAACGTCAGTAAAATCTGTAAAGTAAGTAACGTCAGTAAAGTCAGTAAAGTCAGTACAGTCAGTAACGTCAGTAAAGTCAGTAACGTCAGTACAGTCAGTAACGTCAGTAAAGTACATAACGTCAGTAAAGTCAGTACAGTAAGTAACGTCAGTAAAGTCAGTAAAGTAAGTAACGTCAGTAAAGTCAGTAACGTCAGTAAAGTCAGTAAAGTAAGTAACGTCAGTAAAGTCAGTAACGTCAGTACAGTCAGTAACGTCAGTAAAGTTAGTAAAGTCAGTAACGTCAGTAAAGTCAGTAAAGTCAGTAAAGTCAGTAACGTCAGTAAAGTCAGTAACGTCAGTACAGTCAGTAAAGTCAGTAACGTCAGTAAAGTCAGTAACGTCAGTAAAGTCAGTAAAGTCAGTAACGTCAGTAAAGTCAGTAACGTCAGTAAAGTCAGTAAAGTCAGTAAAGTCAGTAACGTCAGTAAAGTCAGTAACGTCAGTACAGTCAGTAAAGTCAGTAACGTCAGTAAAGTCAGTAACGTCAGTAAAGTCAGTAACGTCAGTAACGTCAGTAAAGTCAGTAAAGTCAGTAAAGTCAGTAACGTCAGTAAAGTCAGTAAAGTCAGTAACGTCAGTAAAGTCAGTAACGTCAGTAAAGTCAGTAACGTCAGTAAAGTCAGTAACGTCAGTAAAGTCAGTAAAGTCAGTAACGTCAGTAAAGTCAGTAAAGTCAGTAACGTCAGTAAAGTCAGTAACGTCAGTAAAGTCAGTAACGTCAGTAAAGTCAGTAACGTCAGTAAAGTCAGTGAAGTCAGTAACGTCAGTAAAGTCAGTAACGTCAGTAAAGTCAGTAACGTCAGTAAAGTCAGTAACGTCAGTAAAGTCAGTAACGTCAGTAAAGTAAGTAACGTCAGTAAAGTCAGTAACGTCAGTAAAGTAAGTAACGTCAGTAAAGTCAGTAAAGTCAGTAATGTCAATAAAGTAAGTAAAGTCAGTAATGCCAGTAAAGTCAGGAAGGTCAGTAACGTCAGTAAAGTCAGTAACGTCAATAACGTCAGTAACGTCAGTAACGTCAGTAAAGTCAGTAAAGTCATTAAAGTCAGTAAAGTCAGTAAAGTCAATAAAATAAGTAAAGTCAGTAATGCCAGTAAAGTCAATAACGTCAGTAAAGTCAATAACGTCAGTAAAGTTAGTAAAATCAGTAAAGTCAGTAACGTCACTACACTCAGTAAAGCCAGTAACGTCGGTAAAGTCAGTAAAATCAGTAAAGTCAGTAACGTCAGTACACTCAGTAAAGCCAGTAACGTCGGTAAAGTCAGTAAAATCAGTAAAGTCAGTAAAGAAACCCATCAGGCTCAAGGGCCATAAGGTGCTCGACCCATAAATTTTGTAGAACAATCGGCTCTCGCTGAGTGAGGTAGGTTGTATCACATCGGCCGCCTTTACTTCCCAATACATAACAATCGGCGCTCGCTGAGTGAAGTGGGTTGTATCACACTGGACGTCTTTACTTCCCAATACATATTTTGTAGAACAATCGGCGCTCGCTGAGTGACGTGGGTTGTATCACATCGGCCGACTCTACTTCCCAATACATAACAATCGGCGCTAGCTGAGTGACGTGGGTTGTATCACATCGGCCGACTCTACTTCCCAATACATATTTGGTATCCTCTTTAGACTGGGTCGACTGGATGCCCAGGTCCATTTTTAAAGATACTAATTCCGCCAGGTGAGGATCGAATATATAACCGCAGTGTCGGCAGGTGAGTGTCTAGCCACCACGTCACCGAGGCTTCCCGCGTGTCAAACGCGGCCATTGCTATCTTCTTCTGGTCGTCGAGTATTGATAGAAGTGAGGCTAACAACAAGGTTACGGAGATCAACATGACCGAATGGATAAGACTGCAGGCTCTTAAACTTCCGGTGTGCTGATGCCGAGGGTTACGAGTTCAACCAGTACAACGGTAAGTTGGACTAAAATGTTGACTTCTCGTCCTTGACTTGGGGACGTAAATTACAAGTACCTCAGGAGTCGGAGTGAGTTCGCCTAATGGCGATGGACACTGGTAATAGGGAAAGCTAATCCATAAGCAAAAATCAGTTTAGTGAACTAGAAGTAGCCGCACGTTATAGACTACGCTTGAGTTCAAATCCAGTGAACGAAAAAGAAAAACAGTTTATGAATGTCTTCCATCGTTATGGGCTTAGCAAAATCAAAGATAAAAGAAATGCGGTTATGTCGTGGGGGTAGAGAAAACGTGAACTAAGCTAAACATGTCGTACACAAATGTGGTCATTACTGAGTAATGAGGCAGAAAGAGAATATCACCCAAGGAAACCAGTCTGTAATGAGCTGGGGTTGTATCATGTTCTACATACATCTGTGCAGAAAGGTCACGTCTGGGGGCCGTCTCTATTTGCTGTTTTTGTTTTTTATTGTCAGGGGCGTAACTTTCCGTATGATTTGTGATATTCTTTTGATTGCTTCTTGTTCTTCTTCCTGTTGTTGTTGTTGTTGTTGTTGTTGTTGTTGTTGTTGTTGTTGTTCTTCTTCTTCTTCTTCTTCTTCTTCTTCTTCTTCTTCTTCTTCTTCTTCTTCTTCTTCTTCTTCTTCTTCTTCTTCTTCTTCTTCTTCTTCTTCTTCTCTTCCAATTCCTCCAACTCATCTAAATCCGTCTCTTCCTCCCCATCCTCCCCTTACTCCACTTCCTCTTTCATCTTCTTCTATTTTCTTCTCCTCCTCCTCTGCCTGATCCGTGGCAAAGGGATTACAAACGTAGTTCGTAATCCCGCATACCCGCTTTCGAAACACAGCTGATGACGAGTGGCAGCAAAGTGTCTTTTGTTGTTGTTTGTTTTTTTTAACGAAATGGTATGGATGCCGGTTGCTCAGAAAACAAAAGCTAACTTCTGAATGTAAACTTGCCAAGAGATCACAACAGCAAAAGATGATGGTATTGACTGCGACGTCCTGTATAAAATATGCAACTAACTTTTGACTTCATTCTCGGAAATTCTGTGTACTGGTTTTGCATCCATTACAGGTATCACATATATACAAAAGCCAAACCACCCATTAGTGGGTTACATTTTGCACTCCCAGACAACAGGCAATTCCAGATGTCTTTTATTAAAACAATATTGTTATGTCCTGTTAGACTGGATACCCATGCGGGGCTCTGGCTTCAGTGATAATGACACTTTTTTTCCATATCCCTAACAGGACATTGCAGTCAACATCAGCATTTTTCAGCTGCTGTTGATGTACTAGGCAAGATTACGCTCAGCAGTTTGCCATTGCTTTCTGGGCGACCGGCTCACATACATCGTAAGTTAGTAACGCGGCAAGAATCGCTACCGATTCTTGCGCAGGTTACGTTACTCATAAGAATATACGGATTACGGAGAAAAACGTTAACCCCTAGGCCAGGGAGACCGCGTGATTGCCTATTCTCTATGTGTACCACTCAATGTGACATGCGTGATGGGCCAATCTTCATGTGTACCAAATCACACACTATGTTTGACAATTCCCGGACACACCAGGCAGAGGCTTCGACATCAATCCCAGGCGATTTAGAAACAGATTACTTTGATTTGATGATTGATTGATTGATTGATCTAGGAAACGACATCACAGCATCTGGGGCATTCCTATAGGTGCTCCGTCCCCATCCTCAGCAGCCAGCGAAGAGTTCCAACCCCAATAGTACCAGTAGCAATCTAATTATGTGTCCGTCTCGCCTTTCCTCTGAGCGTTGAGCGTCGACCAGATCCCCTCGTCACTCCTCGCTGCCTCATTCTTGCCAAACCATGATGATCCATTTGCTCCTCCGAGGTGTACGCGTGCTCCCACAAGGCCGCAACCACGTCTGCCTTGTCATGTATCAATACTCCATCAAATTTTGCAGAGCCAGCCAATCTGTCCGCCTGTTCATTCCCCAGCTCACCGGCATGCTCCGGAGAAAAGATCCAGGGGATGCTTGCCACCCGTGATCTCCGAAGCGAAGCAAGCCACTCTGCACCAAGCATGCCTGTCCTCACCTTCCTCAGCATGCTTTCTGAGTCATTTACAATCACGATGTGTGTGTGTATCGTATTCTCAATCCAGTGGAAAGCTGCAGTGACCGCCTCCACCTCCATTCTTATGCTAGATGTTGTGGTATCATATGCTAGCCTCTCCTGCACCAAACGTCGGCCATTAGCTTTTGCTATGAATTCCCAGGCATTTCTCCTACCTCTCGACACCGAACCATCTGTGCAGATAATCACATCGCTCGAGCGAGCATTTGAGTTGATGTCGATGGTGTAAGGTGTCAGTCTCTCGAAATGCTGTGGCAAAGTACTAAACGTAAATCTATCTAGTAAATTACAAACAAAGAATAATTGCCGGGTGTGATTGCAACGTTCTGTACAGATCAACCTACAAAGATAGCCCTATAACAGAGACTGCAGGTTGGAGTTCCAGTTATAGTCTGTCGCACACTTTAGTCACGGTATATAAGATGAGTTAGCCAGCTCTCATCCTCGTTGCTTTTCCTGTCCAGACTAGAAAGTTCTGTCAATGTCTGCTACCCGTTTGGACTGGGTCGACCCCGGAGCCGTATGAGTCGAAACAACCATCCTGAATGGCTGGGGATTCAACCCGGCCACTGACGTGGTGGACAAGTACACTAACTACTATACCAGCTGAGGTATTTATGTTGGGTAGTGCACTAACTACTATACCAGCTGTGGTATTTATGTTGAGTAGTGCACTAACTACTATACCAGCTGGGGTATTTATGTTGAGTAGTGCACTAACTACTATACCACCTGGGGTATTTATGTTGAGTAGTGCACTAACTACTATACCAGCTGGGGTATTTATGTTGAGTAGTGCACTAACTACTATACCAGCTGGGGTATTTATGTTGAGTAGTGCACTAACTACTATACCAGCTGAGGTATTTATGTTGAGTAGTGCACTAACTACTATACCAGCTGGGGTATTTATGTTGAGTAGTGCACTAACTACTATACCACCTGGGGTATTTATGTTGGGTAGTTCAGTAACTACTATACCAGCTGAGGTATTTATGTTGAGTAGTGCACTAACTACTATACCAGCTGGGGTATTTATGTTGAGTAGTGCACTAACTACTATACCACCTGGGGTATTTATGTTGAGTAGTGCACTAACTACTATACCAGCTGGGGTATTTATGTTGAGTAGTGCACTAACTACTATACCAGCTGGGGTATTTATGTTGAGTAGTGCACTAACTACTATACCAGCTGGGGTATTTATGTTGAGTAGTGCACTAACTACTATACCAGCTGAGGTATTTATGTTGAGTAGTGCACTAACTACTATACCAGCTGAGGTATTTATGTTGGGTAGTGCACTAACTACTATACCAGCTGATGTATTTATGTTGGGTAGTGCACTAACTACTATACCAGCTGGGGTATTTATGTTGGGTAGTGCACTAACTACTATACCAGCTGGGGTATTTATGTTGGGTAGTGCACTAACTACTATACCAGCTGGGGTATTTATGTTGGGTAGTGCACTAACTACTATACCAGCTGGGGTATTTATGTTGAGTAGTGCACTAACTACTATACCAGCTGAGGTATTTATGTTGGGTAGTGCACTAACTACTATACCAGCTGAGGTATTTATGTTGGGTAGTGCACTAACTACTATACCACTAGGTGTATTTATGTTGAGTAGTGCACTAACTACTATACCAGCTGGGGTATTTATGTTGAGTAGTGCACTAACTACTATACCACCTGATGTATTTATGTTGGGTAGTGCACTAACTACTATACCAGCTGGGGTATTTATGTTGAGTAGTGCACTAACTACTATACCAGTTGAGGTATTTATGTTGAGTAGTGCACTAACTACTATACCACTAGGTGTATTTATGTTGAGTAGTGCACTAACTACTATACCAGCTGGGGTATTTATGTTGAGTAGTGCACTAACTACTATACCAGCTGGGGTATTTATGTTGGGTAGTGCACTAACTACTATACCAGCTGGGGTATTTATGTTGGGTAGTGCACTAACTACTATACCAGCTGGGGTATTTATGTTGGGTAGTGCACTAACTACTATACCAGCTGAGGTATTTATGTTGGGTAGTGCACAAACTACTATACCAGCTGAGGTATTTATGTTGAGTAGTGCACTAACTACTATACCAGCTGGGGTATTTATGTTGAGTAGTGCACTAACTACTATACCACCTGATGTATTTATGTTGGGTAGTGCACTAACTACTATACCAGCTGGGGTATTTATGTTGAGTAGTGCACTAACTACTATACCAGCTGGAGTATTTATGTTGAGTAGTGCACTAACTACTATACCGCCTGGGGTATTTATGTTGGGTAGTGCACTAACTACTATACCACCTGATGTATTTATGTTGGGTAGTGCACTAACTACTATACCAGCTGAGGTATTTATGTTGGGTAGTGCACTAACTACTATACCAGCTGAGGTATTTATGTTGAGTAGTGCACTAACTACTATACCAGCTGGGGTATTTATGTTGAGTAGTGCACTAACTACTATACCACCTGATGTATTTATGTTGGGTAGTGCACTAACTACTATACCGCCTGGGGTATTTATGTTGAGTAGTGCACTAACTACTATACCACTAGGTGTATTTATGTTGAGTAGTGCACTAACTACTATACCAGCTGGGGTATTTATGTTGAGTAGTGCACTAACTACTATACCAGCTGGGGTATTTATGTTTAGTAGTGCACTAACTACTATACCAGCTGAGGTATTTATGTTGGGTAGTGCACTAACTACTATACCAGCTGAGGTATTTATGTTGGGTAGTGCACAAACTACTATACCAGCTGAGGTATTTATGTTGAGTAGTGCACTAACTACTATACCACCTGATGTATTTATGTTGGGTAGTGCACTAACTACTATACCAGCTGGGGTATTTATGTTGAGTAGTGCACTAACTACTATACCAGCTGGGGTATTTATGTTGAGTAGTGCACTAACTACTATACCGCCTGGGGTATTTATGTTGGGTAGTGCACTAACTACTATACCAGCTGATGTATTTATGTTGAGTAGTGCACTAACTACTATACCACCTGATGTATTTATGTTGGGTAGTGCACTAACTACTATACAAGCTGAGGTATTTATGTGGGTAGTTGCACTACCTACTATACAGCTGAGGTATTTTGGTTGAGTAGTGCACCTAACTACTATACACTGGGGTATTTATGTTGAGTTGCACTAACCTACTATAACACTGATGTTTTATGTTGGGTAGTGCACTAACTACTAATACCGCCTGGGGTAGTTATGTTGAGTAGTGCACTACTACTATACCAATTAGGTGTATTTATGTTGAGTATGCAACTACTACTATAGCCAGCTGTGGTAGTTATGTTGGTATGGCACTAACTACTATACCAGCTGGGGTATTTATGTTAGTAGTGCACTAACGACTATAAGCAGCTGAGGTAAGTTAATGTTGGGTAGGCACTAACTACTAATACCAGCTGATGTATTTAATGTTGGGTAGTGCACTCTACGATAACCAGCTGATGTATTTATGTTGGGTAGTGCCCTACTACTATACCAGCTGGGTTATTTATGTTGGTAGTTCCTAACTACTATCCAGCTGGGGTATTTATGTTGAGTAGTGCACTAACTACTATACCACCTGGTGTATTTATGTTGGGTAGTGCACTAACTACTATACCACTAGGGGTATTTATGTTGGGTAGTGCACTAACTACTATACCACCTGGTGTATTTATGTTGGGTAGTGCACTAACTACTATACCACCTGGGGTATTTATGTTGAGTAGTGCACTAACTACTATACCAGCTGGGTATTTATGTTGGGTAGTGCACTAACTACTATACCAGCTGAGTGTATTATGTTGGGTAGTGCACTAACTACTATACCAGCCTGGGGTATTTATGTTGGGTAGTTGCACTAACTACTATACCAGCCTGGGGTATTTATGTTGAGTAGTGCACTAACTACTATACCAGCTGGGGTATTTATGTTGAGTAGTGCACTAACTACTATACCAGCCTGGGTTATTTATGTGGGTAGTGCACTAACTACTATACCAGCTGGTGTATTTATGTTGAGTAGTGCACTAACTACTATACCACCTGGGGTATTTATGTTGGGTAGTGCACGAACTACTATAACCCGCTGGGGATTTATGTTGGGGTAGTGCACTACTACTAGACCAGCTGATGTATTTAGGGTTGAGCTAGTGCACTAACTCCTATACCAGCGGAGGTATTTATGTTGAGTATTGCACTAACTACTATACCGACTGAGGCTATTTATGTTGGGGTAGTGCATTCACTAACTACTATACCAGCTGATGTTATTTATGTGAGTAGTGCACTAACTACTATACCAGCCTGGGTATTATGTGGGGTAGGGCACTAACTACTATACCAGCCTGATGTATTTATGTTGGGTAGTGCACTAACTCCTATACCGCCTGGGTTATTTATGTTGAGTAAGGTGCACCGAACCTACTATACCAGCTAGGGGTATTTATGTTGAGTAGTGCCACTAACTTCCTATACCACCTGGGGGGTATTTATGTTGAGGTAGTGCACTAACTCACTATAACGACTGGGGTATTTATGTTGAGTAGTGCACTAACTACTATACACTAGGTGTATTTATGTTGAGTAGGCACTACTACTATACCCTGAGTTATTATGTTGAGTAGTGCACTACTACTATACCGCCTGATGTATTTATGTTGGGTAGTGCACTACCTACTATACCCAGCTGGGGTATTTATGTTGGGTCGTGCACTAACTACTATACAGCTGAGTATTTATGTGAGTAGGGCACTAACTACTATACCACCTGATGTATTTATGTTGGGTAGTGCACTAACTACTATACCAGCTGGGGTATTTATGTTGAGTAGTGCACTAACTACTATACCACCTGATGTATTTATGTTGGGTAGTGCACTAACTACTATACCACCTGATGTATTTATGTTGAGTAGTGCACTAACTACTATACCACCTGATGTATTTATGTTTGGTAGTGCACTAAACTACTATACAGCTGATGTATTTATGTTGGGTAGTGCACTAACTACTATACCAGCTGATGTATTTATGTTGGGTAGTGCACTAACTACTATACCACCTGATTGTATTTATGTTGAGTAGTGCACTAACTACTATACCAGCTGGGGTATTTATGTTGGTTAGTGCACTAACTACTATACCACATGAGTATTTATGTTGGGTAGTGCACTAACTACTATACAGCTGGGGTATTTATGTTGAGTAGTGCACTAACTACTATACCACCTGGTGTATTTATGTTGGGTAGTGCACTAACTACTATACCACCTGGGGTATTTATGTTGGGTAGTGCACTAACTACTATACCACCTGGTGTATTTATGTTGGGTAGTGCACTATCTACTATACCAGCTGGGTATTATGTTGGAGTAGTGCACTAACCTACTATACCACCTGAGTGTAATTTATGTTGGGTAGTGCACTAACTACTATACCAGCTGGGATTATTTATGTTGAGTAGTGCACTAACTACTATACCACCTGATGGTATTTATGTTGGGTAGTGCACTAATACTATACCACCTGGGTATTTTATGTTGGTAGTGCACTAACTACTATACCACCTGAGGTATTTATGTTGGTAGTGCACTAACTACTTATACCAGCTGGTGTATTTATGTTGGGTAGTGCACTAACTACTATACCACCTGGGGTATTTATGTTGGGTAGTGCACTAACTACTATACCACCTGGTGTATTTATGTTGGGTAGTGCACTAACTACTATACACTAGGTGTATTTATGTTGGGATAGTGCACTAAACTACTATACCCACCTAGGTGTATTTATGTTGGGTAGTGCACTAACTACTATACCACCTAGGTGTATTTATGTTTGGGTAGTGGCACTAAATACTATACCAACTGGATGTAGTTTATGTTGGGTAGTGCACACTAACTACTATACCACCCTGAGGTAGTTATGTGGAGTAGTGCACTAACTACTATACCAGCTGAGGTATTTATGTTGAGTAGCTGCAATAATACTATACCACCTGATGGATTTATGTGGCAGTGCACTAACTACTATCACTAGGGGTATTTATTTAGGTTATACTCTATGTAGGCTATATTTGTGGTATTATACGTGAGCCCTTTTTATGTTGGGTAGTGCACTACTCTATAACCACTGGGGTATTTGTTGGTAGTGCACTAACTACTATCCCCTGAGGTTATTTATGTTGGGTAGTGCACTAACTACTATACACTGGGTATTTGTTGGTAGTGACTAACTACTATACCAGCCAGTGTTATTTGTTGGGTAGTCAACTACTATACCACCCGAGGTATTATGTTGGTAGTGCACTAACTACTATACCACCTGATGTATTTATGTTGGGTAGTGCACTAACTACTATACCACCTGAGGAAATTTATTTTGGGTAGTGCACTAACTACATACCGCATAAAGGGTTTTTATTTTGGGGTTAGGCACTAAACTACTAAAACCGCCGGGATTTAGGGGGGTAGTGCACAACTACAAACCCAAATTTTGGGGGTATTTATGTTGGGTGGGCACAAACAAATATCCCAAAACCGGGGGTTAAATTTATTTTTGGGTGTGCACTAACATACGATCCCACTTGGGGTTTTTCTTAAGGGTTTGGGGGTGGGCACTAACTACATACACTAGTGTATTTATGTTATGTGTGCACTAACTACATAACCCCGGGGGTATTTATTTTGGGGGAGTGCCTAACACATACCGCCGGGGGTTTTTGTATTTGGGTATGCACTAACTACATACCACTTGGTGTATTAAAAGGGGGGGAAAAGGGGCACAACTACTAACCACTGGGTTTTTTTTTATTTGGGGTAGTGCCTAACTATTATCAAGGTGAAAATTTATGTTTTTAGGGCACCCCGCGGGGTGTTGACTATTTTGAAAGACAATGACAAAATAGAAACCCCAACTATACTTTTGGATTCCAAAAGACTAAAAACTGGGGGAAAAAAGAGGCCAAAAGGCCGCGATTTGGATGTTGTGTTTAAACTGTCCCAGGAATGACAAAGGGTTCTTCGACAGTGCCCGGGGAAAGGCTGGGTTTAAAAGGCAAAACCGAAAGGGGTTCTCAAAGAACTAGGTTTAAGTATCCGGCTACGAATGCCTGAAAGGATAAAAGACCCCCCTTTTAAAACTGATCTTTTTTCCAACACGGAGATAAAAGATTAAATTTAAAATTTTAAAACTTTCTTTAAACCTCACTCTCTAAAATATCCTAAGGTTAAATTAATTAACAGAAGTAAAATTTTCTAGTATCACAAAATAAAAATCAACTTATTGATAAAACTTTTTGGTGAAAAGGGGATGTCGCACAAAACGTTAGGAAATCAAATCCAACTAATTTGGAATGCAAAAAGGGTTTTGGGGTTTCCCAGCCGGAGTAGTTGGGTTAAATTAGTTTCAGACTTCGCTTCCAGATTTTCGACTTGGGTGATGTTCCAGCTCCGGTTGCTGATTCGCACCCCCTTCCGGCAATAGACGGGGGTGTCCCGGAAAAAGGTAAGTATGCTTGCTGTAGGGTTTGGGCTTTTTTGGTTTTACCAAAAAAATGAAAGTGAATAACTCCTTCCAGTTCTGGTGATTAGACCTATCAATAGGGGAACAATTGCCACTAGCTTTTATAATTATAAATTATAATTATAATTTCAAGATACTTTCAATAGGAAAAATTTTTTCCCAAAGGGGGGGTTCCCCTTGGAACATATGGTTTGGGTATAGCCTGTCGGGTTTTTCTTTTGTTACAAATTTTCATACGGCTAGGTTTCTGGCCTCTGTGTTCTACTCGTGTCGGTCAGTCAGCCAAAATGGACGAATTAGCTCTCCGTGGAAAATGGCCAGGCATTGTATGTTTGCCAAAAGGTTCCAGGCCAAAACTGAGTATGTTTCCACCCGACCTGCACGGGGCGGGTGGGAAACGAACAGCTACTATTCGATACTATAATTATCTATACAGTTAAAACCATGGAATATTCCCTAGGTTGGAGATTAAATTATCGCCAAGTAAATGCGTATATGGATAATAAAAACTGGGAAAACATAGAAAAGGGAAATCGTTTTTCTAGATAAAATATGAAAAAATACAATCTGAAAGTATTTTAAGCACAACCAGAGGGGAGACCGTCTCCACGTCATTGTGCACTAACTATTATACCACCTGGTGTATTTATGTTGGGTGGCTGATCATTTTCAGAATTTCCTGGGAGTTGATGGGAAGTAAAGGTGGTGAGAGAGTGAGTGAGAGAAAAAACGAACGAACAAACCAACGAAAGTCTTTATTTTCAAAGGGGTTTAAGGGAATTTGGGGACGCAGGCCCGTCTGACTTCGGGCCCTTTTTTCTATTTCCTCCCATATATTCTTTCATTTAAAATCACTTATGAAACAAAATTTTTAAAAACAAAGAACAATAGCATTAAAACCATGAGAAAAAACAAAAACAACTGACTCACGAGGCAGTGTTAACTGGGCATTATAAATACTTAAGGAAAGGGATAACGTGCCAACATAATTGATTGTTTCTTGGCTAGTTTCGTTTGGATAAATTCCCCTTTTTGTTTTTTTGTGTGTTTGTTTATGGGGGAATGTAGTCTGTACTGAGGTAGTATTCAAACTGGTTGCGACTGTATGTATAATAATTGTTGGTGTCTTTGATTTCTTGTGGAAGATTGTTCCACAACTGAGCGGCAGAGTATGCTAAGCTTGTTTTATATAAGTCTATCCTAGGTTTAGGGACATGAAGTATATTTAGTCGTTCGCTATGTCTAGCGTTATATTTAAACAATGGCCAAAGACAGCTTGGAGCATTTTGAAATAGGATTTTGTGAATTAGTTTGGTCTTATTAAAAAGTAGGCGCTTGTGGAGTGGCAGTAAACGAAGACGTTTATGAAGGTTAGAATTGTCGGTAAGCTTTTCAACATTAATTAAACGCACTGCCCTTTTCTGGAGTGAATATAGGCGTTTTGTTATTGATTTGGAGCATCCATCCCAGACTGTGGAGCAATAATCAATATGTGTTTGTATATGGGAAGTATAGAATATCTTTCTTTTGTTTTCGTTTTAATTTTGGCAAGTTGGTATACTTTTTTGGCTGTTTGTTTAACGAGAGCATGAACATGTGAGTTAAAGGTTAGATTTTGATCTATGATAACACCCAGTGCCTTGTGCTCTGTGACACTTTCTACAGGAGTGCTTCCAATGTGCAGCTGAAGAGTTCTCTGCCAGTTTAGAGTGTGAAGTCTTTGCCTGGTTCCTATTAACATAGACTTTGTTTTAGAAATGTTAATTTGCATGCGGTTTGCATGACTCCAGTTAACTACACTATTTATTTCCTTTTGCAAGGATAATTCTAGCACATTACGATCAATAGCGTTTGTATATACTGTGCAGTCGTCTGCAAATAGATCGCAGGACGACGGCAGATTTAAGGGAAGATCATTTATATAAATAGCAAATAACAGAGGGCCAAGAATAGACCCCTGAGGTACTCCAATATTAATGGTAATGGCTTGAGATAAAGCTTTATTGTGTGATACTACTTGCTTTCTGTATAATAAAAATGATTTTATTAATGTCACTATATTAAAGCTTACTTTCATTGTTTCTAGTTGTTTAATTAGAATAGTATGATCTATCATATCGAATGCTTTTCTAAAGTCTATAAACACCGCTCCACATAGTGTATTGTTGTTAATATTTTGATGCCAGTTTTCTATCATGTTTGTTAGGGCCGTATGGCAAGAATATTAGGCCAAAATCCTGACTGACTGTCAACTATTAGTTTATGGCGAACTAAGTGCTCTAGTGTTGTTTTGTGGATGTGCTTTGAAGGTGAGAGAGAATGAGTGATGGAGGCTGAGAAAGAATGAGTGAGAGAGGGTGAGAGAGAATGAGTGAGAAATAGAGTGAGAGGAGTGAAAAAGAGAGTGAGAGAGAATAAGTGAGAGAGAGAGTGAAATAGGGAGTGAGAGAGAATGTGTGAGAGCGCGTGAGAGAGTGAGAGAGAATGAGTGAGAGAGTAAGAGAGTGACAGAGGAAATGAGTGAGAGAGTGAGATAATGAGTGATATAGGATGATAGAGAGTGAGTGAGAGAGAGAGAGAGAGAGAGAGAGAGAGAGAGAAAGAGAGAGAGAGTGAGCTACAGAAAGTGCGAGAGAGAGTGAGAGAGAATGGGAGAGTGAGAGAGAGTGAGAGTGAGAGTGGGAGAGAGTGTGTGAGAGGGAGTAAGACAGAGTGTGAGAGAGTGAAAGATAAAAATAGTGAGTATAGCGATAAATATAGAGAGATATAGAGAGAGCGAGAGATAAAGTGAGAGAGAGAGTGAGAGGAAGAGAGAGACTGAGAGTAAGGGAGAGGACGAGGTATGAGTGAGAGATAGAGAGAGACAGAGGTATGGAGAGACAAAAAGGAGAGAGTGTACATATCTAGGAAACAACGTGAATAACTAAAGTGGGAACATTCTAACTAGACAATATATAATCGAACATATACACACTCATCAATATTATTGGATGAGCAGAACAGTTTCCTTCCTCGACGTTTCACACGACTCCATCTCAAGGCACAGCTAAAAAGCTACATGGCTACAAAATGTCTTGCAGCGCCTCTGTTACAGCTCGGTTCTTATTCCCACGAAACTGGATCCTTCGCTAGGCTGATGCTCTCGGGATTTCCCTACCACCCAGCGGGCAAATCACATCCAGACTGACATGAACCCATGCACGTGAGTACTACACCCTATGACCGCACGTCGCATACACCAGCCAACATCCACAACCCAGACACTTCAAGGCCAAACACTGACCTAGATAGCAGCTGATAGAATCTCGACTCCTGTCTTTTCTGAAAACGAACCAGACCCAAACAAACACATCTTAACTGATGTTTGTATATTTCATACGTGGCACGTACGCGAACTCTACCCTTCTCATGACGTTAATGTTTGCTAATATCTTTTCCAAACTTCGCTCAATTTGCTGTCTCTTCCATAACGTTGGGTGTTAAAGTTTCATGTTGCCCCAGCACCCATCTAAAGGATACGCTTCTGATAAGGCAGGCCCGCTACCAAATGACGTCAATGGATATCGAATCACCAATTAACACAAGAGGAAAAAAACAGGGCGGGGCTTACAAGCCGAAAAGGAAAGATGAAAAGAAACAACTCGGGGATTGATAAGTCTGAAAATAATGACTCCTGGGTCACATTAAGAAATGTACTAGTATTTCCCGGCATCTAAGTTGCCCCGAATCAAAAACGTCGCCTCCCATAGCAAGGGCAATTACTCAGCCTAGCGTTGTATATAAAAAGGAAAGCGAGCAAGCCAGCAGCAGAGTTTTGTAAAAAACATAAGCACAAGTTATTTTCTTCGTACAACGAAAGTCTAGGCAACTGATACATACATCAACGGAATTCATTTGTTTGTTGTTTACGTTAATTCGTTGTGGCAGTTTTGTACCCAGATACGTCAGTGAAAATTCAACATGGGCAAAACAACGGATTATCCCTTCTCACCTAGAAAGGTAAATAAATAACCAAAACATTAATATTATACGTAATTCATCAGCATTATCATGTGCCTTGCCAGCTAGCATAGGTCTTCATGAATCTCCACAGATCTCGATCTTTGGTGTTCTGGAGCATGGAGATCGGCTAGCCGAGTAGCTAAGAACGCGGGGTTCTCCTTCTGGAGACTCGGGTTCGAATCCTCCGTAAGGTGTGGATTTTTTTTTTTCTGTTGAGGGGAAGAAAATAAAAAAAGTCGGAACCTGCAATTCCTCAGGCTCAAGACCCAGCAGTCTTACAATGCAAGGTACTATAGGCAGTTGGTGACAGTTTGACAAGGTTCTGGAACAACTTTGCTGATGCTATTCCTCCATGCCACCGTGTACATCCCTTCAGCAGTTGGTGACAGTTTGACAAGGTTCTGGAACAACTTTGCTGATGCTATTCCTCCATGCCACCGTGTACATCCCTTCAGCAGTTGGTGACAGTTTGACAAGGTTCTGGAACAACTTTGCTGATGCTATTCCTCCATGCCACCGTGTACATCCCTTCAGCAGTTGGTGACAGTTTGACAAGGTTCTGGAACAACTTTGCTGATGCTATTCCTCCATGCCACCGTGTACATCCCTTCAGCAGTTGGTGACAGTTTGACAAGGTTCTGGAACAACTTTGCTGATGCTATTCCTCCATGCCACCGTGTACATCCCTTCAGCAGTTGGTGACAGTTTGACAAGGTTCTGGAACAACTTTGCTGATGCTATTCCTCCATGCCACCGTGTACATCCCTTCAGCAGTTGGTGACAGTTTGACAAGGTTCTGGAACAACTTTGCTGATGCTATTCCTCCATGCCACCGTGTACATCCCTTCAGCAGTTTGGTGACAGTTTGACAAGGTTCTGGAACAACTTTGCTGATGCTATTCCTCCATGCCACCGTGTACATCCCTTCAGCAGTTGGTGACAGTTTGACAAGGTTCTGGAACAACTTTGCTGATGCTATTCCTCCATGCCACCGTGTACATCCCTTCAGCAGTTGGTGACAGTTTGACAAGGTTCTGGAACAACTTTGCTGATGCTATTCCTCCATGCCACCGTGTACATCCCTTCAGCAGTTGGTGACAGTTTGACAAGGTTCTGGAACAACTTTGCTGATGCTATTCCTCCATGCCACCGTGTACATCCCTTCAGCATCATTTCTCTGGGTCTGCCTCTGCCTTTCTTTCCCTCGATCTTTCCAGTTGTCACGATGTTCTCTCTCTTCTCATCACATGACCAAAGAAAGCTGTTCGTCTCTTTCTTATGGTTGTATATAGTGTTCTAGTTTCATTAGCCTCTTCCTGGCAATCGTTGTTAATTACTCTGGCAGTCCAAGCATTCGCAACATTCGTCTCAGGAAAGTACTTAATGATGTACTGCAAATTAATAGTGACCACAATAATGGAGCCGCGGTAGTATCCGGACATTAGCATGCCGATCCGCAGGTCAGGGGTTCGAGCCGCAGCTGGGATTTTGAAAACTGACTTGGCGACAGAGCCTACAACAGGAACCAAGAAATATATTGGGAAGTGAAGGCGACCAGTGAGATACTGATTACATCATCTACCGAGTGACGGTCGATCTCTACAAGTGTGGGCCTGGGACCGCCTACCAGTCTTCTCTGTAGTTGTCATGATCTGGACTGATTGGCTGAGTCTGCACCGCTGGCTGCGGTACTAGTGCATGGTTAGGCAGATGTGGAGAAGAACAGATAGAACATCACGGGCTGGGGAGAACGGTGCTGCAGGGAGTGACCAGAGGATCTGACCTACACCCAGGACTCAGAGGAAAGCCCAGACGGACACATAATCAGACTACTATTAGTACCATAGCATTGGGGCTCTTCGCTGGCTATTGGAGATGAGGACGGAGCATATACGGGAATGTTCCCAGTGCTTTGATGTCAACATTCAGCTGTCATGGTCTCTAATTTATAAGCTCTGGTTTTGCTCTTTCTTGAATCATCTATTTTCCCCCCTTCATTTATTTCATGGTTTCAGCATTATCCATGCTTCGGTTTCATTCCCTTGGGGTCTTGTGTAGATGCTTCCTTCCTTAGGGTATGTACAAGTGCCCTAAACTTTACTTTGAAGGGAGTCATAGTGGCCAAGTGATTACGCCACCGCCTCCGGAGGCTATGAATTCGATCCTGGACAGCGTCCTTCGGTTTACGAGCGCAGTTTTCTCCGAGACTTCTGGGGGTCATCCCTAGATCTACGGAGTTCGTGCTCTGTCAGATGTTTTCCACCGGCTGCCCTGCGGAAAGAGAACGAGCCATATGGGATAAAACCCGGTACGCCAGGCGGCAGGGCACTTGATGATGAGTGCACAAACTACTATACCTCCGTGTGTATTTATGTTGGGTAGTGCACTAACACAACTTGGATTTAGGAAAAACAAAGGATGCACAGACGCCATTTCTGCTCTTAGACAACTTATAGGAAAATCAATCCAATTCAATGAGACACTTTACTTAGCCTTTGTCAACTAAGAACAAGCATTTGATAAAGTAGATAGAAACAAGCTGTGGGAAATCCTTAAACAATATGGAGTGAGTACACATCTAACAAACCTATGTAGAAGTTTATACAAAAACAGTGAATGCATAGTGAGAGCAACTGGAGGACACTCAGAACCTTTCACCATAAGATCTGGAGTACGACAAGGTTGTGTCCTGTCCCCTCTCTTGTTCATAACATATATAGACAACATATGTAAAGAAACCAGCCAAACAGAGACAGCAAGAATACCACATGACGAGAACACAGAAGAAGAACCATCTCCAAATCTAACACATGCTACTACGTACATTGCTTGACACTGATATTTATGCACTGGACTGATGTCTGGCTGTTGGATTTAAACGTTGACTCCTTGTTTAGAAAGCCACGGCAAACTACTGAAAGTAAACTTGCCTAGTACATCAGAACACTGGAAGAAGCAGCAGCAGAGGTAACCCATAACGAGGATGAGCACAGGACGTCAAAATCACTTTGGCCATGGAATGCATAAGGCAAGGGACTGAAAATAGATCGAGAACCTTTTTTTCAACAGACCTAGATGAAAACGACTTTCTGCATCGTACCGGCTACAGTGTGGTGGCTCTCAGATTGTGGCAAGGCCGAACACGCAACCCAATAAGTCTATAAATAATAGATAAACAATAATGGTATCTATATAATAAATAAGTAATCCTTAGACTAAAGTGACAGTTCATGTAGGGTAAAAATGTTATAAAACAGTTATTTGAACTTCGTAATTATAAAACTTTGTCCAAAATTTCTAAGTTTAGTTCGAAAGTTTGCAAATAAAACAACACAAGTTTCAAAAGATTCTCTGCACAGTTTAAAGTAAAGTACCAAGTTTCAAAAGTTTCTCTCCAATGTTTACAAGTAAACCATCAAAGTTTCTAAAGTTCCTCTCGAAATTTTACAATTTACCCATCAAAGTTTCTAAAATGTATCTCCAAATTTTACAAGTAAACCACCAAAGTTTCTAAAGTTACTCCCCAATGTTTACACATAAACCATCACAGTTTCTAACGTTTCTCTCGAAAGCTTACAATAAACCAGCTAAGTTTCTAAAGTTTCTCTCCAAAGTTGACAAGTAAGCTACCAAAGTTTCTCTCCAAAGTTGACAAGTAATCCACCAAAATTTCTCTCCAAAGTTGACAAGTAATCCACCAAAATTTCTCTCCAAAGTTGACAAGTAATCCACCAAAATTTCTCTCCAAAGTTGACGAGTAAACCAGACACATTTCTAGTTTCTCTGGACAGTCTGATACAAGACAATGTTTGCAATTCCTCACCCTCCTAGATCTTGTCTGTGTACAACAATCGCTACATTAAATGTTTGCAGGAGAGGAACAGGAGAGCAACAGTCTGGCATAAATAATTCCAAAGCCGTTATTGAGAATACATACTTAAAAATATAAAAAAACAAAACAAAGGTCATCTACTTACTGCCTATAGAACCTTGTGGCGTAGAACAAGAGAGGTCTTCAGCCTGAGGATTTAAGACCGCTTCTCAAGTGCAGTCGCCGCAAACTGTTCAGGTTAGGGTTTCCGGTTTGTTTCGACAGACACAAATCCACACTTTACCGAGGATTAGAACTAGAGACTACAGGAGGATAGCCCAGTATTCTTAGCCACGCGGCTGTGTCGAGGTTCCGCTCCACGAGAATACAGACAAAGCATTCATTATACATTATATTGAAAATAACACTTCGGTGTCTGTTATCAATGACTCCAAACTCTTATTTTACAATAACAACTAAGCTTAAAGAGGTGACGCGAATTTTTAAAGTTGGTTCTGTGTGGTTTTGATAAAGAATCAACTTTAATATCTCCTTAAGTGCTCAGTCCCCTCCCGTAGATCATACAAGAGGATCTAGATGCAGTACACTAACTCCGCAACATTAGCGTGGACCCAAAGGTGTGCGCCCGACAATCACACATGTTATCAATGTTCTTCTAATATAGATGCTATAATGTTGAAATAAACTCTATGGACCACCAAGTGAACTAAACAAGACAGTGAAATCCATACAAAGACAACATTGCAGATATAGAATTCAGCATGGTCGAATGGATAAGTGCACTCGCTCTTAAACTTCGAGTGTGCTGATGCCGAGGTAGAGGGTTCAACCCCAACAAGGTCAGTTAGACTAAAATGTTGACTTATCGTCCTTGACGTGGGGACGTAAATTACAAGTACATCAGAAGTCGGTGTGGGTTCGCCTGGTGGCGAGGGACACTGGTAACAGAGAAAGCTAATCCACACATCAGTCCAGCACACATGAAATAGTAGCACGTGTATGGAATACGCTTGAGTTCAAAGCGAACACAAAGCCAAGCTATGTGTGTGTGTGTATTATATATATATATATATATATATATATATATATATATATATATATATATATATATATATATATATATATATATATATATATGTGTGTGTGTGTGTTTGTCTGTGTGTGTTTGTGTGTGTGTGTTTGTGTGTGTGTGTGTGTGTGTGTGTGTGTTCGTTGGCAATTAATGTTAGCAGGACAAGCGAGCGCGTTAATGTAGTTGATAGGTAGTTACGCTAACACTATCATGTGCGTGGTCTTAATACTTTTGGAAGTGTCCTGTACTTACTATATACTTGTATATACATACTTCCGGTTCCCAAGATGAGGGATAGGTGGTTGAGCTCTTAAAGCCTCTGGAGTGTTTATGCTTGTGGCTACGGTTCGCTTACGCATTTTCCTCATGTTCGACTGGTAGTGCACGGTTCGGTCGTTTTGTGGAACGACACTGTCAGCTGTGAATTGTATGTGGAAGTGGTTTTACACCTGTCCGCGATTGTTTGTAGCGTGAACTAAATGTTCATAAAAATGGAGACCGGTCGGTTGCTGAACTAACTGGATTGCTTTATGCAGTAATGTATGGCTGCTGGTGTTCTAGTGAGTGCCGCTTCCATTAACGATGAACTGTATTTTTCGTGATGGAATTTTGTGTTGGCATTCTGGCATCGGTATTATGCATAGTACACCTGTGCGGGATATTGGTTTGTCGAGACTCCTGTCTGTTCCACTTTTTACATGGGGCAGCGAGGAGCGTTTTGTGTGATATTCACTGGCACAGTAACTGGACATAATAGTGCAAACCTTTGCCGTGAAGTTGGAACCGCAACTAACATATATTCAAACATACCCTCTGATTTCTGGATCATTTCCATAGCTGATCATCTTCCGTGCCGATTTGACAATCCATTCAGTATTCTCTCTCTCTCTCTCTCTCTCTCTCTCTCTCTCTCTCTCTCTCTCTCTCTCTCTCTCTCTCTCTCTCTCTCTCTCTCTCTCTCTCTCTCTCTCTCTCTCTCTCTCTCTGTTATCCTCTATCTCTAACACCTCCGATCTCGCCAGCGGTAGATCGTTTAGCAAGCAATGGCAAACGACTGAACATAACATTGCCCTTAAAATCACAAACAGTCAATAAATGATGTGGGGTTAATGGCAACGTCCTGTAAAGGACATAAAACTAACATTTTAAGAAGTTAGTTTGCACGGCGTCTAGGGCTCTGCTTTCCTAAGTACAAACCTCTTTCCACACATGATTCGGTGGTGGTGGTTGTGGTGGAGGATGGTTGTGTTGGTTGTGGTGGAGAGTAGCTGTGTTGGTGGTGGTGTACCAGAAAATTGTTTGGCAGGTAAGGCGTCCGCTGTAACACTAACCAAACCATGCACCGAATGCCCGTTGAAGAAGAAATATTGGACATATGGCATTTTCAACATTGTACCTCAAAATATTTAACCGTCAGTGTAAGACTCCGACAGATTCTGGGATTGTATTCTGTAGACTGTGTGTGTAGGCATGTGAGTGGGAGTGTGTGGGGGTATGTGTGTGGGTATGTGTGTATGTGTATGTGTGTGGGCATGTATGTTAGAGTGTGTTTGTCTTTGTCTTTACACACATTCCGCTTACTTTGTCCACAGTTGTCTCTACCAAAACTACCAGTCCCGGAGCTGCAAGAAACCATGGACAAGTACCTGACACTGATCAAGACGGTCGTGTCCCCACAAGACTACGCCCGCACCAAGTCTCTAGTTGCAGAGTTCATCAGTCAGGACGGACTTGGCCATACCCTGCAAGAGCATCTCTACAAGAAGCAACAGACCATGGACAACTGGGTACGCCACACACTGAACATATGATCTTTCCTTTGTGTTCTTTGACTTTATTTCATAAAATATAACGCTGATTAGAAAGGGCAATGTCACAGATGCATCACAACGATACATCCCTAAACATCACAACGAAACATCCCTCCACATCACAACGAAACATCCCTCACAACGTATCACAAAGATACATCCCTCCACATCACAACGACACATCCCTCCACATCACAACGAAACATCCCTCCACATCACAATGATAATCTCCATCCTCCCCACTCCCCCCATCCACAGGCTAACGACTGGTGGCTGCATGACATGTATCTGAACATCAAACTACCACTCATTATCAACTCTAACCCAGCCGCTGTCTTCCCCCGCCAGAACTTTCCCTCCCGGCGCCACTACATCAGGTGAGCAACCGTTGCCGTCCAGCGTCTGTTCTATAGAGTGCCCCTTGTTGTTGTTGTCGTTGCTGCTGATGTTGTTGTTATTGTTGTTGTTGTTGTCGTCGTCGTCGTCGTCCTCGTCGTTGTTGATGATGGTAATCATGATAATGAATGTATTGTTGATGATGATGATGATGATAAGGATGCCATCTTCACAATCACACGTTACCATATTTACAATCACAATCACATTATGTCATCATCACAATCACATTACGTCATCCTCACAACCAACATCACATAATATCATCTTCACATTCACATGATGCCATCCTCACAACCACAATCACATAATATCATCTTCTCACACCCAGGTTTGCAGCCAAGTTTCTCCGTGGCGTGCTGGACTTCAAGTTCCTGCTGGACAGGTTAGTGACCTTACTGTAGGCATCTTCTTGACCCTCAACTAGTGTCATGTGACAATGTTTTTTTTCCTATGCACTGTTCATGAAAGAAAGATGAGTGATTGGAAGGGCCGAATGTAAGACGGGCCTGCGTGCCCAATTTGTTACCCTTTGAAAATAAAGTCTGTTCGTTCTGTTCGTTCTTTCTTCACAAACACAGGCACGCTCGCACCCCCCCCCCCCACACACACACACACGCACGCACAATAACACACATATTCACATGTAGATAAGTATGCAATAATATGTATTGACTTCCTGTTCAGATAGCAATGGAAAACTACTAGGGACAGCAAATTGCCTGGAAAATTAAGCTGTTGTTGATTGCAACATCCTACCAAGAACATGCACAATACCTCGTATTTTTTCTACTGTTTACACATGTCATTTCGCGAGATCTGGCGGGTGCCTGCACAGAATCTCCACGTTCCGCCTTGACCTACAAATCAGGTTGCTTAAACCTCCTCCGCCTCCCTCCGACCCACTGAATTATGTCAGTAATCTCTGTTAGCGCGTGCAAATCGTATTCCAAATTTATAGAAATCAGACAGCTTATTTGGGCTGAGTTGCGCCCCCTGTCGTCATGGACACAGCGTCGGCTGGCGGTGACGAGGCAATTTTTCATCGCTGGACGCTTTACATGGTTATAAAAATACCGGCTTGTTGTTGATGTAAAGCGCAGAAGGAAATCGTCAGAATTAGCGTTTTTGTGGCAAAATTGGTTCAGACAGACATGATCTTGAGAAGAGAGCATGCATTCATACGTTAACAATGGGTTTCATGTTAATAATTTACATCGCAAGCGCTGAATAGTTTAGAGGTAAGACGTTCGTCACTTATGGGAGGACGATTCGCCATGGGCAGATTGCGTTTCCTATAAAATAAGCCATTCTAGAATGTTATATTCCCTTACCCTGATCCTTGGGGGAGCAGCTGCGACATCTAGCCACCTCGGAATAGAAACGAAGGAACGTTATTTTTAAAGAGTTTAGAATTGGGCACGCAGGCCCGTCTAACATTCTGCCCTTCTTTCTCTTTGCTGTTAAAAATGCAAAGGTAGAAGGAAGCGTGTGCACGCAGCGAACAACAAATTTTCCTCAGAAACTGGAAATTCTTAAGAGCAGGTCGAATGGGCAACTGCCCAGGAAACATTTCAAAATCAGAAAACCTGAAAAAGAATGTTTACAGCATTCGCGCATTTGAATCCTGACCGTTGCTACAGATTCCGTGCACTGTGTTAAGTGGCTCATTGTGTGATCTATGGGAGGAGGCTCAGCCCTGACGGTGGTATCTAAATACAGGGCCTATTTCATGCCTGATAAATATTTGGTATACAGTAAAATGTACGCCGGTCTCCCTGGCGTAGGTGTTAACGTCTTTCTCCGCAATCTCATATAATCTCGTGAGTAACGCAGCTGCGCTAGAATCGGCAGCGATTCGCGCCGCGCTGGTAACTTACGAGGGTATGTGAGCCGGTTCGCTCAGATAGCAATGACAAACTACTGAGCGTAATCTTGCCTAGTACATCAACAGCAGCTGGAAAATGATGGTTTTGACTACAACGTCCTGTAAGGGATATGCAACATAAAAAACAAACAAACAAACAAAGTAAAGCAAAACAATTCATATGCACTCAGTGAAGCGTTTTCAATATCGTCATGTGCCGTGGCAGCTGGCGTAGATGGGTGTATCATTCCACAGTCCTCTGTGTACAGGATCAAATCTGCTGATGATACTCCTCCACCCCACCCTCTCAACCCTTCCGTCATTATTTCTCTTTGTCTGCCTATTTTCACACTGAATTTCCAGTTGTCGTGATATTCTCCAGTGCCTCACTTCTCTCTGTCTTATTGTTGTATGTAATGTTCTAGTCTAGGTAGCCTCTTACTTTCTTATTGTTGTATGTAATGTTCTAGTCTAGGTAGCCTCTTACTTTCTTATTGTTGTATGTAATGTTCTAGTCTAGGTAGCCTCTTACTTTCTTATTGTTGTATGTAATGTTCTAGTCTAGGTAGGCCTCTTACTTTCTTATTGTTGTATGTAATGTTCTAGTCTAGGTAGCCTCTTACTTTCTTATTGTTGTATGTAATGTTCTAGTCTAGGTAGCCTCTTACTTTCTTATTGTTGTATGTAATGTTCTAGTCTAGGTAGCCTCTTACTTTCTTATTGTTGTATGTAATGTTCTAGTCTAGGTAGCCTCTTACTTTCTTATTGTTGTATGTAATGTTCTAGTCTAGGTAGCCTCTTACTGTCTTATTGTTGTATGTAATGTTCTAGTCTAGGTAGCCCTCTTACTTTCTTATTGTTGTATGTAATGTTCTAGTCTAGGTAGCCTCTTACTTTCTTATTGTTGTATGTAATGTTCTAGTCTAGGTAAGCCTCTTACTTCTTATTGTTGTATGTAATGTTCTAGTCTAGGTAGCCTCTTACTTTCTTATTGTTGTATGTAATGTTCTAGTCTAGGTAGCCTCTTACTTTCTTATTGTTGTATGTAATGTTCTAGTCTAGGTAGCCTCTTACTTTCTTATTGTTGTATGTAATGTTCTAGTCTAGGTAGCCTCTTACTTTCTTATTGTTGCTGCTGCTGCTGATGTTGTTGTTATTGTTGATGCTGCTGCTGATGTTGTTGTTATTGTTGCTATTGTTGTTTCTGATGTTGTTGCTGCTGCTGCTGATGTTGTTGTTATTGTTGCTGCTGCTGCTGATGTTGTTGTTATTGTTGATGCTGCTGCTGATGTTGTTGTTGTTGCTGATATCGTTATTGTTTATGCTGCTGCCGTTGTTATTGTTGTTGTTGTTGTCGTCGTCGTCGTCCTCGTCGTTGTTGATGATGGTAATCATGATAATGAATGTATTGTTGATGATGATGATGATGATAAGGATGCCATCTTCACAATCACACGTTACCATATTTACAATCACAATCACATTATGTCATCATCACAATCACATTACCTCATCCTCACAACCAACATCACATAATGTCATCTTCACATTCACATGATGCCATCCTCACAACCACAATCACATAATATCATCTTCTCACACCCAGGTTTGCAGCCAAGTTTCTCCGTGGCGTGCTGGACTTCAAGTTCCTGCTGGACAGGTTAGTGACCTTACTGTAGGCATCTTCTTGACCCTCAACTAGTGTCTTTCTTCACAAACACAGGCACGCTGGCACCCCCCCCCCCACACACACACACACACGCACGCACAATAACACACATATTCACATGTAGATAAGTATGCAATAATATGTATTGACTTCCTGTTCAGATAGCAATGGAAAACTACTAGGGACAGCAAATTGCCTGGAAAATTAAGCTGTTGTTGATTGCAACATCCTACCAAGAACATGCACAATACCTCGTATTTTTTCTACTGTTTACACATGTCATTTCGCGAGATCTGGCGGGTGCCTGCACAGAATCTCCACGTTCCGCCTTGACCTACAAATCAGGTTGCTTAAACCTCCTCCGCCTCCCCTCCGACCCACTGAATTATGTCAGTAATCTCTGTTAGCGCGTGCAAATCGTATTCCAAATTTATAGAAATCAGACAGCTTATTTGGGCTGAGTTGCGCCCCCTGTCGTCATGGACACAGCGTCGGCTGGCGGTGACGAGGCAATTTTTCATCGCTGGACGCTTTACATGGTTATAAAAATACCTGCTTGTTGTTGATGTAAAGCGCAGAAGGAAATCGTCAGAATTAGCGTTTTTGTGGCAAAATTGGTTCAGACAGACATGATCTTGAGAAGAGAGCATGCATTCATACGTTAACAATGGGTTTCATGTTAATAATTTACATCGCAAGAGCTGAATAGTTTAGAGGTAAGACGTTCGTCACTTATGGGAGGACGATTCGTGATGGGCAGATTGTGTTTCCTATAAAATAAGCCATTCTAGAATGTTATATTTCCCTTACCCTGATCCTTGGGGGAGCAGCTGCGACATCTAGCCACCTCGGAATAGAAACGAAGGAACGTTATTTTTAAAGAGTTTAGAATTGGGCACGCAGGTCCGTCTAACATTCTGCACTTCTTTCTCTTTGCTGTCAAAAATGCAAAAGTAGAAGGAAGCGTGTGCACGCAGCGAACAACAAATTTTCCTCAGAAACTGGAAATTCTTAAGAGCAGGTCGAATGGGCAACTGCCCAGGAAACATTTCAAAATCAGAAAACCTGAAAAAGAATGTTTACAGCATTCGCGCATTTGAATCCTGACCGTTGCTACAGATTCCGTGCACTGTGTTAAGTGGCTCATTGTGTGATCTATGGGAGGAGGCTCAGCCCTGACGGTGGTATCTAAATACAGGGCCTATTTCATGCCTGATAAATATTTGGTATACAGTAAAATGTACGCCGGTCTCCCTGGCGTAGGTGTTAACGTCTTTCTCCGCAATCTCATATAATCTCGTGAGTAACGCAGCTGCGCTAGAATCGGCAGCGATTCGCGCCGCGCTGGTAACTTACGAGGGTATGTGAGCCGGTCGCTCAGATAGCAATGACAAACTACTGAGCGTAATCTTGCCTAGTACATCAACAGCAGCTGGAAAATGATGGTTTTGACTACAACGTCCTGTAAGGGATATGCAACATAAAAAACAAACAAACAAACAAAGTAAAGCAAACAATTCATATGCACTCAGTGAAGCGTTTCAATATCGTCATGTGCCGTGGCAGCTGGCGTAGATGGACGTATCATTCCACAGTCCTCTGTGTACAGGATCAAATCTGCTGATGATACTCCTCCACCCCACCCTCTCAACCCTTCCGTCATTATTTCTCTTTGTCTGCCTATTTTCACACTGAATTTCCAGTTGTCGTGATATTCTCCAGTGCCTCACTTCTCATCACATGACCAAAGAATGCTGCTTGTCTCTGTCTTATTGTTGTATGTAATGTTCTAGTCTAGGTAGCCTCTTCCAAACAATCGTTGTTAGTTACTCTGGCAGTTCTATTTATACCTAGCATTTGTCTCAGAAACCACATCTCTATTGCCTCCAAGCTCTTTCTAATTTGTTCATTCACTTTCCAAGATTGGCTGCGTATCAATATATAGCATGTTAGTTGCCCGTCTATCACAGAGCGTGGCAATCAAGCCCAGCATTTTTTGTGCGTGATTTTTATTGGCAATTTTACGTTCGCAGTGTGTCATTGCGTTGTTAACGATACACGCTCATACTATTGTGAAAATAAGACACGTCCGTCTGCTCTCAAATCGCCTGTTTCTGGCATCGAACCCGGCGATAGTGAAACTGCGTTGACTGTCCCTGCGTCATAGATGTCTCACCATGTACAAAACCAGATTTACAATGGATTGCTATCTTGGGTAAACTTCGTTTGAGTCCTGGGACTGAAGGTGGTGTCTTTGTTTCCTCTTCCATAGCCGGACGCTGCCAGTGGAGAGATGCAAGCACAAGGAGAAAGGTCAGCCCATGTGTATGGAGCAACACTACAGGTTGTTCTCCAGCTACAGAGAGCCGGGCAGGGGCTCCGACATACAGCGCACCGACCTGGGAACTCTGGGCACCGATTATATCGTTGTTGCTTGCAATAACCAGGTAGGTAGTCGGACTTTTTGCTGTTTACTTAATTGTTTCTATACTCCATCTGGACACAGATTATATCGTTGTTGCTTGCAATAACCAAGTAGGTAGTCGAGCTGGGTGTAGTTTACTTAATTGCTTCTGTACTCCATCTGGACATCTGGAAGGGTTCTGATGACAATGGAAAGCTTTAAAAACGGTGATTTCTTCTGACTAGCCCAGGTGGCTGCTTGCTACCCAGGTGCCTGCTTGCTACCTAACCGATGCTTTGCTTAATTCTGCCACACCTGCTGATATACCTTTCACACGTTTGTAATATAGCCATTCGGACGGATTTCATTGGATCGCACCTGGTATAATAAA
>JACEFZ010002560.1:0-137500 GCA_014155875.1 Cepaea nemoralis
GAAAAATGCCGCTTGCCGAGAACATCGCACATAACACGAACTCAACTTCGCAGCTCTAGGGATGACCCCCAGCCATGACCCTCAGCTATGACCCATGGCCATAATCCCCATCCATGACCCCCAGCTATGACCCCCAGAGATGTCCCGAAAAACGGCACACGTAGTTTGAACGACGTAGTCCGGAAACGAACCCACGACCTTCAGAGCGCTAGGTAGACGACTTGATCACTTCACCACGTTGACATACGGGTGGGATGTCCAGTTCTCTTGACTGCCACCTTTCCTTCTCCAACATTCCCCATAAAATTCTGAAAATTAGCTGGTGCCCATTTTGTATGAATCTGGGTCGACCCCAGAACCCTACTGGTTGTCTTGGAATGCCGCCTTAACATCCCAGAATATTTTTCTCGGTCTCCAAATTTGAGAGGCCAAATTGAGAAAGGATGAATTAATCACGCTACTCCACGGCTATCTAGTCGTGAGGTAAGATTATTCACAAAAAGCCTCTAGCCATGACGTAAGCTTGCAGATGGCAAGTAACATGGGATACTTGAGATGGACACAACTAGATAATTTAAATTAGTCTACACCTTGGAAAACTGCTGACCCAGACGGGCTTTGACACCACACAGACACATTGGCACCTTCTCGTCCAGGTAGACCCTGGCTGAATCAACAATGAACTGGGCCATTGGTTGAATAAAGGCAATTAACGCCAGATGGAGATAATAGCCCCAGGGCTATAAACAAGCCCCATCCACTCTGACTGGCAGACTCAGGTAGGTGTGAAATCACTGATAAGACTGTGAAACTGATCTGGGACTGGCAACGCAAAACCATCCAGGTGTGACACTATGGTGAGGGTTAGTGGTTAAAAGAATTTTTATGACTGGACAGACTTGGAGTTAATTGCAATTACTGTCAGGAGGAGATAAGAAGAATTTATGACGGGAATGCCAAAGAGATAATAGTGTCTCAGACACTGTCTGCTGGACTCAGCTTAAATAAGGGTCCCTAGCTCTGGTCATGTTAGAAACGAAAAAATCTCTGAACAGGTAGGAACTATCTCAATGTTCTGTAGTCATATGCAGGATTATTATGTTAGATTTCACTACAAAAGTTATTTCTTAGTTAGTGATTTTCAGTCTATATCTGATCTAGGTTATTTTCAAGAACTATCATTGTCATGTTACTTGAGTGTTCTTTCTAAGTTCTGTGTTCAATAGCATTGTGCTTCATGTATTACTCTTCTGAGAAGGAGAAACTTGTGAAAGGCAGATCTTGTCTAGATATACTTGAGGTGTCTTGGTAGATGCTTGTCATTTCTTTGTACACTATCCTAGTTGCCTTTTGGTGTGTGCATTTGTTGTTCAGAATATAGTCAACTGACTATTTATTTAATTCTTACAACAGCAGTAACTAAGTGGTGATTACACCGGGCAGCTCAGCAAATATGGCTGGTCTGTGTGGTAACTTCAATTAGACTTGTTGTATATCTCATTTTGTAGCTATACAATATTAGTACTCATTAATAACGCCGGCTTCAAATGTTTCTATAACAGACGACATCTGGGAACGGCGATTCTCGTTCGCGACAGCATGGTGGCGTCAGAGCTAGACATGTCCAGTTGGAACAGTGACGATATACAAATACAGGCGTTGAGAGTTCATTCCAGTATACCATTCGTATTGGTTAATGTTTATGCCCGCAATGCGAGTGTGGACGCCCAGAAGTGGCAGTGCTTAAGTGGCATATTAGGCCACGAGAGAAATGTTATTTTCTGTGGTGACTTCAACGCTAAAGGCAGATCATGGGGAAACACTTCCTCCAATACACAAGGGGAGGAGCTCGAGACTGCACTGGAAACCATCGACCTGGTTTGTATCAACAGTGGCTGTGTCACCAGGACAGCAAGCCGTCCTGGCGATGAGGACAGTGCTATTGATCTGGCGCTAGTTTCACCTTCACTCACTACAGTGTGTAGATGGGGTGTCCTAGGACACCATGGCAGCGACCACCACCCATGCAGCATATTGGTGGAGAAAGGCAGAACCAGGCAGCACAAGCTAAAGGTAAAGACGTTCCAGTATGACAGTACAGGGCAAGATGTGGTGAGTAAAATAAGACGTGACAAGCGCAGAACGTTTCAGGGCAGGAAGAAAAGGAAAAAAAGCTGGGAGCAGCCACCGTGGTGGAGTTTCGAGGTGGAGAAGGCTTGGGTGGATAAGCGTAGTGCTGTAAGGAGATGGCAAAATGCCAAGAAGAACAGAGCTGGTCATCCTAGTTCCCTGCTTGCACTTAGAAAGAGAGATGCACACAAAAGTAAGCTATTTCAAAAAACTGGTCACGGTGGTTAAAAGCGAAAAATGGGCAGAGGTGTGTCAAAGAGTAAGCACAGACAAGTCACTGAAATTGTTCTGGCGACTACATAAAAGCATGAGTGGTGTAGTCAAGAATAAGAGCATTTCTGACTTCCAAGGTGCTGACCTCATCTGGCAGAGGACTGACGAGGACAAGGGCAAAGCCCTCTTTGAACGCTACCTTGAGCAGAGCAACCAGACAGACATGGGAGGCCGGAATCTGGCCAAGGAGGTCACCTCAGACAGATGCAAGGCCCAGGACACTTCGGATGAAGACACAGTGACAGTGAAAGAAATCAAGGCTGTGCTTCGACGATCAAAAAACAGTGCTCCAGGTCCTGATGGCATAAGATACGACGACATAAATAGGTGTACCGACAATGAGCTAGAGAAACTAGCAGACATGTACAACAACAGTATAGGGAGTGCTAGCATCAAGGAGGAATGGTTACACAGCTATCTGATTCCCTTGCCGAAGCCTGACAAAGACCACAAGAAAATTCAGGGATATCGAATTATAACCATGCAGAATACAATAGGCAAGCTGCTGGAGAAGGTAATTGCCAGGAAAATATCAAGCCAACTAGAGAGGCAAGGTGTTTTCCCACCTACCCTGGGTGGGTACCGTCCAAAAAGAGAAACCTGGACCAATGCAGCAGTCTTTGCCCACGATGTCTATGAAGGTTTCCACTCAGGCACTGAAACCGTTGCTGCAGCGATTGATCTTGAGGACGCATACAACAGAGTACCACTGGATTTTTTAATGTTTCAGCTTCTTGAACTAAACGTAAGTCCATTCCTCCTTAGTTGGATCGCTGCAGCTCTCTTCCAACGGAAAGTAGTTTTTAGATGTGGCAGTTGGACTTCGGAACCAACAACAATATATCCTGGCCTACCACAGGGATCACCATTATCTCCGGTACTGTTCAACGCCTACACAGTGAGAATCACCAGTGAGCAGATCACTGGACCTGGCAGGACATTGTCATATGCCGATGATGTTTTAGTGTATCGTCAGGGTAAGGATAGAGAGGAGGTTGCTGTGGAACTACAAACCGAACTCAATCGCATAAGTACTTGGTGTGATGAAGCTGGGGCAATGGTCAACCCAACTAAGGCAACAGTGACCTGGTTCTCGTTGAATAATCATATTGTCAACAATCCAACACCAACTGTAATGCTGTGTTCAGAGACGGTGGAAAGAACGCAGGCAATGAATTACCTGGGGATACGGTTTGATCGAAGCCTTGCTTATAATGTGCACATAGACCAGGTGATAACAAAGGCCAAGCGGGGTTTGGCAGCGATGCGGGTGATGGCGGCAGTAAACTGTGAGCAGCGCCATCTATGTCTTCTGTACGAGGGGCTGGTCATGTCTGTTTTGGAGTATGCAATGGCAATCCTGACTGTCAGCCATAAGCAGATAGAAAGGATGGAAAGGATACAGAATGAAGCTATGCGCATTATTCTTGGATGTACAAGAGATACAGCATGCAGGGCGATGCGCTACCTTCTTGATTTTCCAACCATTGAAGAGAGAATGCAAGTTTGCAGGGCACGTGCCTACCTCAGAATTAACGCAAACACACAGCATCCACTGCATAGTGAAATTAGGAAGGTGAAGGGCAGCAGGTTAAAAAGAGGACGGTCGTGGATGGGTCAAGCCGAGGACATTCTTCAACAGGTGTGTTCACTTGAGGACTTAGAACCTGGCGAGGAGTGGGTGCAAGTGCCAACAGACTTCTGCACATCCTTTTCAGTTTGCATCCAACTAGATAGAAAATGCAGACAAGAAAATCCGGCTGCTGTTGAGGCTGAAGTACAAGCGTTGATTTTCGAGAATTCGCTAGACAGTGACGCGGTCATCTACACAGATGGGTCGGTCGTCCGACATGTGAGAAGCTCATGGGCCTTTACAGCTCGGGCCGGAGGGAGAATTGTGAAGGAGGACTCTGGTGCTTTCACTGAAACCACAAGTAGCCTGACCATGGAAGTCATGGCAGTAAGTAAAGCAATAACATGGCTCGAGACACAGACATTCACTAGGGCTTGTTTCCTTAGCGACTCAATGAACATGATCAAGAGGATAGAGGAGGGGTCGATTCGAAGAGAATGGTTGCTGCCTCTGAAGCGGTCTCGGCTGGCAAAGATTAGTTTCATCTTCGTGCCAGGGCATGCGGGAGTACAAGGAAATGAGCGGGCTGACAAGCTCGCAGGTGAGGCTACTGTTGAGGGCGGACGCGCCATGGACCAGGCTGACATTCTGAATGCTCTACGAGAAGTGAGACTTTTGCAAGAACCAAGTGATGACTGTGAATCTACAACAATGGCCAGACTGCGAGAGCAGCAAATTAAAAGAGGGGTGGCCAAACAAGAACACTACGCAGGAAGCCAAAGAAGATTGATAAACCAACACAGAACTGGCGTCGTTAGCCGCTACACGCTGCGGGATTTGCTGAGGAGGGGATCCGAGCACTTATGGACTGAATGGTCCGATGTGCAACGAGGATGATCTGTCGACTAACTAACTAACTAACTAACATTAATAATGCCTGATGCTATTATGTTGAGTATCATTAGATGTCCATCTTGAAGTAATATAATGTTTACGGATATGTTGGATGTATGTATGTGTAATTTCATAAACTAACTAGTGCATTATGCTATGATGTTAAAGTATCATAATATGTCTAGTTTAATCAATATGTTTATGTGTATTGGATGTTTGATATATTGATTTGTCATATGCAAACCTACCAATATGAAGTGTTATGCTATTGTCTGCGTATTGGCCCATTGGCCAATGATTGTGTTGGAAGCAGAGGTGTAATGGTACAGACATTACCCACAATTGGTATAGGGTGCTAAACTTTCTCAGTGTATTGTGGGCGTGCGTCCACGGTAATGCATGGAAACCTGGCACAGCTACTGGTCACGGCTTGTAAGCCCGAATGATCAGGCATTATTATAATACCATTACCGATCCTCTGAGTTGCTAAACCAATTTTGGACAGAGCGGCTGTACGACACAGAATTTCTGTATTAGCGACATGGACATGGGGCGGCAGAAATGTAATTATTACAGGCGTGTGAGACACTTGAAAAGCCCGTCCCAGACTAAAGACAGTAGGGAGAAGGAGGATGGTGAACGCAGTAGAGCTGGAAGATAAACTTGGCCAGACTGGTCATTGTATATGTTTGTGTTATGATATGTTTTAATTAGGATTGCGCTGATGTAGAACTGATATAACACATTCTTGACTTTCTTTCAAGCTCTCACAAGGAGCACCTATGTTATAGATCTCAAGACTAGAGACTACTGACTAGGAGTGTCAGGACTGACAGGATCGTCAGAATACCGGCAAGCTGTTCTTTTTTAGTCTACTGGAGAGTGGGAATCTGGACCACAGTTCCAGATAGATGAAGTAACAAGTAAAGTTACGTAATGTTTCTCATCACAATATGTTATATGATTTTATCATCCTCATATTGACAATCATCCGATGTCTATTGTTATGATTAGCAAATAAATGTTGTAGTATTGTAACTCATAGTTCTGTCATTATATTTTTTTCCAATTGTGCATACGTGTTGTGTGTGTACATTAGTGGGGGTTCACTTACACACCAAGGAAAGGAGCAGTCAGGGAGAAAACCTGTACTGAGATAGTCGTCTATAATCACATATTTAGACTTAAAACATCTATCTTAGCTAACCTTCTCTTCCCTATTCCTTGGCGAATATTCAGCACAGTTCATTTCAATTTTGTAACGAGCCACTTGGAGCTGTACGTTGGATATTCAGGGCTTAATCTATAGTTCAGCCATATAGTTTTTGTCCCTAGTCAGTTTCTGACTATTAGGGGTTGCTCGCCAGTGAAAAATACTTTCATCTAGCCGGTGGGGCACCCCGACTTCTGACACTGGTAAACATTCATAAATCCTGCCTCAGCCGAGGTTTGAACACTGACCCTTACCTTCTCAGGCAATCCGACTAGTCACTAATCCAACGTAACTCCGACTCATAACAGTATGTGCTATGTAACCACTATTACCTTACACTATGTAACCACTATTACCTTACACTATATAACCACTATTACCTTACACTATGTAACCTCTATTACCTTACACTATGTAACCACTATTACCTTACACTATGTAACCACTATTACCTTACACTATGTAACCACTATTACCTTACACTATGTAACCACTATTACCTTACACTATGTAACCACTATTACCTTAGTTAGTTAGTTAGTTAGTTAATCGACAGATCATCCTCGTTGCACATCGAACCATTCAGTCCATAAGTGCTCGGATCCCCTCATCAGCAAATCCCGCAGCGTGTAGCGGCTAACGACGCCAGTTCTGTGTTGGTTTATCAATCTTCTTTGGCTTCCTGCGTAGTGTTCTTGTTTGGCCACCCCTCTTTTAATTTGCTGCTCCTGCAGTCTGGCCATTGTTGTAGATTCACAGTCATCACTTGGTTCTCGCAAAAGTCTCACTTCTCGTAGAGCATTCAGAATGTCAGCCTGGTCCATGGCGCGTCCGCCCTCCACAGTAGCCTCACCTGCGAGCTTGTCAGCCCGCTCATTTCCTTGTACTCCCGCATGACCTGGCACGAAGATGAAACTAATCTTTGCCAGCCGAGACTGCTTCAGAGGCAGCAACCATTCTCTTCGGATCGACCCCTCCTCTATCCTCTTGATCATGTTCATTGAGTCGCTAAGGAAACAAGCCCTAGTGAATGTCTGTGTCTCGAGCCATGTTATTGCTTTACTTACTGCCATGACTTCCATGGTCAGGCTACTTGTGGTTTCAGTGAAAGCACCAGAGTCCTCCTTCACAATTCTCCCTCCGGCCCGAGCTGTAAAGGCCCATGAGCTTCTCATATGTCGGACGACCGACCCATCTGTGTAGATGACCGCGTCACCGTCTAGCGAATTCTCGAAAATCAACGCTTGTACTTCAGCCTCAACAGCAGCCGGATTTTCTTGTCTGCATTTTCTATCTAGTTGGATGCAAACTGAAAAGGATGTGCAGAAGTCTGTTGGCACTTGCACCCACTCCTCGCCAGGTTCTAAGTCCTCAAGTGAACACACATGTTGAAGAATGTCTTCGGCTTGACCCATCCACGACCGTCCTCTTTTTAACCTGCTGCCCTTCACCTTCCTAATTTCACTATGCAGTGGATGTTGTCACTATTAGTCACACTATTACCTTACACTATGTAACCACTATTACCTTACACTATATAACCACTATTACCTTACACTATGTAACCACTATTACCTTACACTATGTAACCACTATTACCTTACACTATGTAACCACTATTACCTTACACTATATAACCACTATTACCTTACACTATATAACCACTATTACCTTACACTATGTAACCACTATTACCTTACACTATGTAACCACTATTACCTTACACTATGTAACCACTATTACCTTACACTATGTAACCACTATTACCTTACACTATGTAACCACTATTACCTTACACTATGTAACCACTATTACCTTACACTATATAACCACTATTACCTTACACTATGTAACCACTATTACCTTACACTATGTAACCACTATTACCTTACACTATGTAACCACTATTACCTTACACTATATAACCACTATTACCTTACACTATGTAACCAGTATTACCTTACACTATGTAACCACTATTACCTTACACTATGTAACCACTATTACCTTACACTATATAACCACTATTACCTTACACTTCCCGACATGATGGAGAAGTATAAACAATACAGTACAGGGACTGTAACATGGACATAATTACGAAAGCCTTTCAATAGGACTATAAGAATGCAGATATAACTGAATGAAAAATCCAGGGAAGGTAAGTCAGTTAACAAATGCCTGTAGAAGTCGGATGTGTCGGTTGAAAGGTGCAAATATCGCAGCTCTGCTGAAAACAGACACAGCGCAATTACGTCTAAAACAGCATTCCGGACGAATTTCGGACGATGAATCAGAAGAAAGAAAGAAAAACCTCAGAATATATAACATTTCAGTACTGGATCTAAATTCTTCGACTTTTCTTACCCGCGACAGACCCGTGTAGGGAAAGTGGTCAAAGCTAAGTTTATATTCCTCTCCTTTCTTGCCCAGCAACTGTCCGGCATAGATCCGCCCTGCTGTCACTGTCGTGGGGCCCATTCCGTCGCCTAGAAACAGAATAACGTTCTTGGCTACGCCTCTGGTTCGTTGTTGCAGAGATACCAGTAGCTCTTCCTGCGCCACATTGTGCCAGTATGAGGGATCTGGGGAGAAAGAGAAAGTTAACTCTTGGCAGACATGCTAGTGATGAAGCATTTTTCAAAGCTTAACTCTGCTACACTTTGATCTCTAGCGTAGTTAATGTTGGACTGACTTTTGCGTGTGGGCTAGCTTTCGCTTTTATCAGTGTCCCACGCTATGAGACGAGCCCTTTCCGATTTCTGAGACACTAGTATTTGTATAGTGAAGGGCGAGAAGTCAACATCTGTATGTAGTGTTAAGTTGAAGCTAGGTGCATGCCATTTACAGTCACAATCAACCCCAGTATTTATTGACTGCTTGAGCTTTTCTATGAAATGTTATGTTCACTCATTTGCTATTGCCGACCATGTGGCGAAAGAGTTATGAAAGCAATTCGTAATACCGCATACCGCCATCTAAGCACGATTGCGAGCAATTTTGAAGCATGCCATCTTGCGTTGGTTTTCATATAACGGTAGGAGTCTGATAGTTCAGAAAGCAATGACAAACTATTGAACGAAAGCCCGCAAGAAATCAACATTAGCCCAGAAAAATGCTGGGATTGACTGCGACATCCCGTAATGGATATGGAAACAAACTTGTCAGTATACTATGCTTTCTGAAAAGCCCACGATCAAACTATTGTGAAAACCAAAGCAAAGCGATCTACTGACACATTGCTTGCAGCTCATTTCAAACCTGCTATGCTGAGACTGTGAAACTGCATTCACTATCATTATGTCACAGACACCGACAGTGTTAGGTATTCAACAATATTAAATACTACAATTCAACAATTTTAAATACTACAATTCAACAATATTAAATCCTACAATTTAACAATATTAAATACTAAAATCACTCAGATGGTCAGCCAGTGTGTACAACCGTTGCGAAAGACAGAACGAACGAACAATCGAACAAAGAACATTTATTTTTAAAGGATTAAGAATTGGTCTCCGAAGCACGTCTAACATTCTGTCCTTCTTATCTCTCTTTCAAACATTATTTCATCCATACATCATTTCATCCATACATCCTTTCATCCATTCATCATTTCATCCATACACCAAAGTGTTGAAGATTCATTGCAGCCAAACTTCACTGTGGAGACCACAACGTAATGATTGATTCGTATGAGAACCACTGTTATTTGTACAAAGTTAGTTTCATATCCTCTACAATACATCGCAATAAAACTCAGCATTTCTTAGCTATTTGTAATTGTATCACCAATTTTACGTTCAGTTGTTTGCCATTGATTTCTGAAATACATACTCTCATACCATCGTGAAAACCAACGCAAGGCGTCCGCTTCCAAATCGCCCGGGCGGCTGATTTCAAACCCAATATGCGGGATTGTGAAAATTTTCAGTACCCCTAGGCCACAGAAACGGGTGCTACCTGTTACAAAAAAAAGTTAGTTGCTAATCCTTTTACAGGACGTCGCAGTAAATCCCAGCATTTTATGCCATGTGTCATCTCTTGCCAAGTTTACGTTCATTAGTTTGTCATTGCTTTCTGAGCGACCGGCTCCCATACCATTACGTAAAAACCAACGCAAGGCGGTCTACCGCCAAATCGCCCGCAGCTGTGTTTCGAACGCGGTTCATGGGTTTATGAACTGCGACCGTAACCGCTTAGCCACGGAGCCGGCACCTGTTACAAGAAAAGAGTAAAATTCTGAACCCACCTTTTTCATGAGCGTAGTCGTCTGCTGCCGATGCTAGAGCGAACAGTGCAGCAACCACGGCTACGAGAACCGGAGCAGCGGGCATGTTCTGAAACACGAGAAAATAAACATCAAATGTGAGGAGAGAGGCTGGACACAAGACAGATACTGATATAAAAACTAACGTTTCGACCAAAATCTTTGTCAAGGAGCAAAACAAATATGTCAGGGACGTAGCAGAGGAGTTATGGTGTTCTTCTCAAGCTTAGAAAGTACCGTGCTCAATCCCCAGCTTAGGGCTCGGAGTTTATTCCAAGAACCACTGGTGTCTAAAGGTATCAGTCGAGTCCTTGATCTCTTGGCTAATTAGATTGGACAGCTAACCGTCTTTGAATAGGCGAAAAGCAGGAGGTACTACGTGCAAGTGCTACACATAAAAAAACCCTCGGCTGCTGCATATCGCAAAGAGTGCGCCGTAAGGCCGCTAACCTGGCCACGTGGTTAGGAAAGACAAGCCACCCACAGGAAGGAAGATAAACCCCGCTACTTTAGATGGAGCATGTCTAGAGTTAAAAAACCTGACATAAATGCATGTCGAAGTCGGGACCCACTGACCTCTAAAATACGTAACCTGGCTGTGACGCTCTCCCCCCCCCCCCCCCCCCCCCCCCCGAGAAAGGGACGAAGATGACGAAAAACATAAAACAAGAACACTTACCGACATCATACGCATCCTACGTCACTGGCAGGTGTTTTATGGACAGCACAACGAAATGAAAAAGAAGTGTGCACACTCGACTGCACAATACAATCGAAGCTGTTTTAGTGTAACATTAAACGTTGGGATGATATCAACATTATGAAACACATGTTGATGTTTACTCTGTACCCAATATAGAGATATGAATTTCGAATGAAGCTTTTATTCAGCGCAGTTTAGGCATGAAACAGGAAGCTAAACCAAGCGTTTGTTAAGATTTAAATCTAATTTATAAACATGCTTCAGCATACGTTTTCATTCACATTTATAAGTAAGCAAAAGCTACATTTCATAATTTTTTGTGTTTTTTCGCTTGCCGTGAACTCAAGTTCAGACACGTTTTACTACTTCAAGTGCACTGGGACTGGAGCTCGCTTGTGAGATAGCTCCATGTCAAGGACGAGAAGTCAACAATATAGTCCAACTGACTTGTGTAGGCGTTGGACTTGCTACCTCGATATCAACATATCTGTTTTAGAACAAACGCTCTTAACCATTCGGCCATGCTGACCTCATCTCAGAAAATTAAAAACAGATGTATGCAATAAGTCACTGTCATCGAATGTCAGCTGGCAGGCTGATAAGAGCAACAATCAACCAATCAGAAGCCGTCTCCACAACGAAGGTCGGCTGCAATGTATCTCTCAAGCAATCTATCTCTCAATCAGGTGCCATATTTTCAATGACGGTTGGCTGCAATGGAATTCCAACACTGTTTGTCTATCGTTCTGACTGTACACTCTATCTGATTAACGTTCGTCAAACTTTTGATGTTTTCTTCCCACTTGTATCGTTGTCTACCTCTTGCTCGCTTGCCCTCAACCTTGCCCTCCAGTATGGTTTTTATAAGAGTCTCATGTCTCTTAACGTGGCCGAAATATTTCACTTGCTTCCTCTTTATGTCTTTCATCAACTCTCTCTTCATCACCAGTGTTTCTAGAACCTCTGCATTTGATTGTTTTTGTTTCCATGAAATACGACATATTCGTCTGTATATCCACATCCACAGGGCCTCTATTCGACTTTCTAGTTGTTTGTTCAATGTCCAGGCTTCCGAGCCATGCAGTAGCCGTGAATATACGTAGCATTTGACATTTCTCATTCTTAATGCGTTGTTAATCTGTCTAGATGTTAATACTGATTTCATGCCGTTGAAAAATTGTTTAGCCATTCCTATTCTCTTTTTGATTTCTATTTCACTTCTCTTACTGTGTCCAAGATAGGAGAAACTTGTTACTTGTTCTAGTATCTTCCCGTTTACTGTGATGTTCATTGATAAGTCAATAATGCTTTATAAAAAAAATAACTGAGTAAGGAAACTTACTGTCCTACTTTCAAACTCTAGTTTAAATGAGTCAAAATGCTTACTTATGTATTTACTTAAGTAGTGTGTCGAGGAGCCGTCTCCCTGGTGTGTGTGTTACACGACTTTCTCCGTAATCCCGTATACTCTCGCGAGTAACGTGACGTGCGCGAGAATTGGTAGCGGTTCTCTCCGCGTTGGTAACTTACGGGGTATGTGAGCCGGTCGCTCAGAAAGCAACGGCAAACTACTGAGCGTAATCTTGCCAAGAAATCAACAATCAGCTGAAAGATGCTGATGTTGACAGCCATGTCCTGTAAAGGATATGCTAACAAAAAAAAAAAGTGTGTCGAGGACGGGCGAGGTACAGAAGGATGCTAGAAGAACAATTAGATGGGTATAATCCACTATAGTCTGATCATCTCGGTTTAGGTGGGGGTGTTTTCAATGTTTTATGTGTGGTAAGTTTTGTTTACCGATGCAATTACTATCTTTCTATTTCAATGATACCGTTATTACTGAGAACTAATGAATTGTATCATGTCGGGTGACTGGTAATTGAACTGCGCTCACCACCCGAAACCGCCGGCACTATTTGGGTGTCGGGTTTGGTGAGCGCCGCACAACGTTCGGCGTAAACAGTAAGCAGGCAGTATCGTGTTCTGTTATTAGACAGCTCAGTCAAATCTAAGAGCTGACACCTAATAAATTTTCTGTCTGTTAGTAATTGATCTGCTTTCAGGCGTACAACAATTTCTCTATTTGTTAGTACTTCGGTAACTACCTTTCTTTTTTTGTTCGCATATCCTTTACCGGACATCGCTGTCATCATCAGCATCTTTCAGCTGATTGTTGATTTCTTGGCAAGATTACGCTCAGTAGTTTGCCATTGCTTTCTGAGCGACCGGCTCACATACACCGTAAGTTACCGACGTGGCTAAAACCGCCACCAATTCTCGCGCACGTCACGTTACTCACGAGAGTATACGGGATTACGGAGAAAGTCGCCAAGCCCTAGGCCAGGGAGACCGGCGGTAACTATCTAGTCGGTTGTAGTTTATTGGTGTAGTAGTTGTTTAGCCGATCATGGTCCTATTCTTATAAATAGATTTATCAGCAAGATATAGGACAAGTATTGATGTGTGTGGTGCTGAAACCATTGTAGTTGGTTGATTACTATTCTATTGATAGATGACTTGTTGATTGTAGGGTGTTTTATACGAAATGTTGTATTGGTGGAGTATTTCTAGTCGCAGTAGAGTTATACATAATGTTGTCTTTATTTTGTTGGGCTCATCTTGCGGAGGCTGGTTGCTGTACATTGTGGTCGAGTTTGTGACTAATATGTTGATCGTTAATATGTTTGTTGACTGGCTATCACAGAATACCGTTTAGGGTTTAGGATCTTTTTTCCTAAATCTCTGCACTCTTGTCTTTCTTTTCTTGTCTCTCTTTTATCATCTGGCCTTTATTTTTGTTGTCAGTGGAAGGTGCTTGGCCATTCGAACACGACTTCTTCTTCTTCTTTTTATACCTTTATAGCTTTCTACATATCTCTCTCATGTCTCTATTTGTCTCACTCTCTTCGTTATCTATCTCCTCTTTCTTTTCTTCCTGATTAATAGGCACACATGAATTAGGAAGAGTTTGAAGGAAATAGAGATGTGGTTTCTAATACGAAAGTTGCAAAATACCTTTCAATGCCAAAGTAACTAATAACGATTACACGGAAGAAGAGGCTAATGAAATTAAACATCATATACATCCATTAGAAAGAGACAAACAGCGTTCTTTGGTCAGGCAATGAGACGAGAGGCATTGGAAGATGTCGTGGCGACTAGACACATCTTCTGTAGAAAAGGCAGAAGGAATTCCCCCCCCTCCACCCCCCCCCCCCAAAAAAACAAAAAAAAACAAAAAACAAACAAACACACACACACACACACACACACACACGCACGCGCGCGCGCACACACACACACACACAGTTATGATGGATGGATGGTCCACAACAATGATGCAGAGAAACGTCAACTCTAAAATGGATCCAGAACCTCAAAGGCCGAGATCAGTGGAGAGACATACACGCTTTAGCCGTTTGACAAGACATATTACAATGACCATGATGATGATGATGATGATGATGATGATGATGAGGATGATGGCAACGATGTCGAACATCGTCTTTTGAGGCACATTTATTCAGTATTACGACAGGCAGCATCTTTTGTGAAATTTATAAAACCACGCAGTGTATACTTTACCCAAGATGTCATCTGCTCCAAAAGAATGATCCCACATCAAATGTCCTAACTTGGCTTGGAGGTAAATATAAAACCATGTTAGAGATAAGATGCAGCAGTAATTTTATCTTTTCAGCATTATTCTCTTAGTTAACATTTGTAATCTACGCTTACAAAATATAGTGCAATACTTTAAAATAAAACAAAAAACATTATCAGTTACAAACGTCTGTTCATGACGGGACAGATAAGAAAAGTCTCCTATTAAATGCGACAATCTCCAGTGGAGAAATAGTTGATATTTTCCAACGATCCGACTCTTGTTTTCTCGAAGCTTGTCTCCTAGCACGGAATGGATTGAGCTGGTTTTGAGGAAAAAAAGAGATGGTATGATTCCCTGTAGTGGATAGGACGTCAAGTCTTCTCAGACAAGGGCGAAAAACTTCGATGAGCTGTGCGCAGATTGCCAGTGTTTAAAATCCCTCGGCACTCGGAGATGGGAAATGAGCAGGTCCTTTAATTCGCTGTCCTCGTTTTTAGCTTTCCGTCCTGCCACTTTCATTAGGAGTATTGGAGAGGGGCAAGTGCAGTTCCAGGCCACACAATAAGAGACGTTTCCTCGCCGGTGTCAGTGGATTTGTGCACCTTCTGTGATCTATTGGGGGAATACCAGAGCATTTACACCATGGGCAGTGAACCTTTTTTTCTACCAAAGCCTATTTAGATATCCAAAACATTATTGGCGGGCCACATAAAATTATTAACCGAAAAATTAACGTGTTATATTTTGTCAAACATTTAAATAATTCATCCTTAATGTGATGACTAGAACTGCTTCTCATTAGTGAGGCGTGTGATGCTAGTTGGTATTGATGACGTTTCCACTAGCTACTGTATTTCCAGGTTTGCGTCAGTGAGTTAGGAGCACAACTGACGCTTTGTGGTGGTAAGTTTTGAAAAGAACTGCTCACAGCAATAATTTGTTCCGAACACAGATGCACAAGGACGAGTCAATAAGTAAGTCACACAGTTCTGTGGGATGGCAGGTAAATGTAGTTGTGTGTGTGTGTCTGTGTGTGTGTGTGTGTGTGTGTGTGTGTGTGTGTGTGTGTATGTGTGGAAAATAGAACTGCCTTCAAAGGACATTCATTAGGAAATGCTTCCTGTTTATTCTGACAAATGTTTGTCCCGTAAAGCGGTGCATAGCTGGATAGAAAATTGTTCTCTAGGACGCTCTAAAATTGTTGATGAAATCCGATCAAGTCGTCCTGTTGAGATTGGAACAGAAGCATCCGTGCAGCGGGTGGAGGAGATGATTACAGGTAACAGGCGAGTAACGACAGACTCTGCAGCATCTACGATAGGGTGCTCACAAGTTCAGCATAGAGTATACTGCATGATCGATTGAAATTTAAGAAAATGTGCTCAATGTGGGTACCCAGACAATTGAAGGAGGAACACAAAATGAACCGATCTGGCCTGTCCTTCAATCATCTCTGTCGATACGAAGATGAAAGAGAAGACATGCTGAACTGGTTACTGGGGACGACTCATGGGTGCATCACTACCAGCGCGAATCAAAGCGTGCTTTAATGCAATGGAAACATCATCCTTCTGTGAGTAAAAATTCAAGGTTACGCCATCAGCTGGGACGGTTATGCTGACAGTGTTCTGGAATTGTCAAGGAGTGTTTATAACCACTTTCAAGAAGAATGTGACAATGTAAATTCTGAATCGTACTGTGAAGTTCTATCGATGTTTTATGATGCAATTCGAAGAAAACGTCTAGGACTGTTGACTAGAGGAGTGTTGCTTCTTCATGACAATGCCATACCACATACGGCTCGATTAACTCAGGAGAAAATTAACCAACTAAGGTGGGAAGTTCTGGAACATCCACCTTACAGCCCTTTCCACCTTTTTGGTCCACTGAAAACCCACCTTAGCGGGAGACATTTCGCGAATGACGCCGAAGTTGAATGTGAAGTGAAATCGTGGTTTAGAAAACAGAGCACGCAATTCTATGCAGCCGGTTCGGGAGGACTTGTAAAACGATGGGATAAGTGCATCAATGTTGGTGGAAATTATATTCAGAAATAAAGGGACAATGTATGTATAAAATTAAACTGGTTTCAAGTTGTTACCATATTTAGTTATTTTTCTACAGCCATTTGTGACATGCTTATTGACTTCCCCTCGTATATTTCAACGCATATCCCATCACTGCGGTAAATTCGTCAATGGTGATGTAACGTCTCAACAACTCAAGCAGTCGACAGTTGTTTTATTTCACGTTCAGCTCATCATCGCTTTGCAGCTGAATGATTTCATGCTGCAGGTTATCAGGCACATCAGTTGGTTCCACATTGAACAGTGCAGCAAAGATGTTTAATTCTATCTGTATAAGCTTTTCTTTTACCCTGGTGCGAGGAAATGCAACCTAAAGACAAATGTCATGGCAGGGCAGACCAGGCCCTAAGCCTTGGTTGGCCGCTGGTCTAGGATCGAAGCTCCGACAGGCGGACAGTTAGAGCATTGCTTTGCTGATCCGGCAGCTTCTGCAGCTTGTCTTGTTCCAGATGTACAGGTGTTACCTTTCCTCTGGAGTGAAATAGGCAAGCCGAGAGAGGGATCATGCTGCATGGGCAACACATGATCTCTATATTTTAGCCCAGGCTTTGTGCTATGGAGAGGCAATAACTCCATCCCTGGTCTTAACTGGTCTCGGAATCAAAGCGAGAGGCAACTGTTACGGGTTATAAGTCCCTGTCAGTTGGCGTAGACATGGGGCGCCACGCGTTGCCTCTGACGGTGGGAGACACCTACAGGTGTCACTGATCAGCTACCGCCCGCCTCAAGCTGGGCAGCCCCCGGCCAATTGGGTGCTGATCCGTCACAGCCTGCCTGCTTCATTGGGTGCTTGGAGCTAGGACGAAATCTGAATCGCGGGCTGTAAAACCAATGCACCAGGTACTAATAAAAATTAAAAAAATAGAAACCTCAAGCTACGGCTTGCAACCTGGAACTTGAGAACCATGTGTCCAGGATTTTCCACTGACTTGACAAATATTAACGATGTGAGAAAAAGGCTGTGATTGATGCCGAACTCAATCGACTTAACATTGATATTGCTGGCCTGCAGGAGACGAGTAAGGGTGACTCAGGGAAAACAATTACACCTTTATTTGGAAGGGTAGAGGGCAGTCAGAATAAAGGCAACACGGTGTGGGCTTTGCAGTGAAGAATTCGCTACTAGGAATGATTGAAATTCCAGCAGGAGGAAATGAAAGACTATTATCCCTGCGCTTGGCAACCTCTTGTGGTTTTGCCACCAGTATTACTGCATATGCACCGACACTCGATTCCTCTGATGATGTGAAGGATTCGTTATAAGAGGAGTTAGACTCCCTGATCAAGGAAGTTCCAAAATCTGACTACATTTATATGCTCAGTGATTTCAATGCTCGTGTGGGCAAGGACTCGAGTTCATGGCCAGTGTGCCTTGGAAAATACAACATTGGTCGCATGAATGAAAATGGGCAAAGGCTGCTGGAGCATTGCACCAGAAATGACCTATGTATTACAAACTCCTTTTTTAAAACAAAAGAGCTGCATAAGGTCACATGGAAACATCCAAGATCCGGCCATTGGCACCAGCTGGACTTCATCATCACACGGAGACAACATCTGAACCATATATCATTGACTCGAAGTTACCACAGTGCTGACTGTGATACGGATCACTCTTTGGTTGTTGCAAGGGTTAGACTGAGACCAAAGAGAATCTACACAGCTAAACACAAATCTAGTCCCAGGATTAATATTATTAACACTCACGATTCTGAAAAGTGCTTTCAGTTTCAACAGCAACTTGAAGACGCTTTCACTGATACATCAGAAAATTGTACAGTAAATGAAAAGTGGGGTCAACTTAAGGAAACTCTTTATAAAACTGCCGTAGGGGTTTAAGGCACTGTAGATCATAAGAGGCACGACTGGTTTGCGGCAAACAGCCAGACTCTGCAGCCCTTGATTGATAAGAAGAAGATAGCTCTCTTAAGAAACAAGGAAAGCAACGCGTAACACTCTGAGTGAGCTAAAGCACGCTAGGAAGGATGCGCAAAAGGCTGCCAGGCAGTGTGCAAATGATTATTGGATCAAGTTATGTGAGTCCATTCAAATCGCAAGTGATAAGAGAAACATCAGAAGCATGTATGAAGGAATAAAGAAAGCCTGCGGTCCAGTGATCAAAAGAAGTGCATCATTGAAAACCTTGACTGGAGAAATCATAACTGATAAGAAACAGCAGATGGACAGATGGGTTTAGCACTATTTGGAGCTTTACTCAAGTGAGACCAAACTAGCGGATGATGCCCTCAACGCCATAGAGGCTCTACCAACTCTTGACCACCTGGACACACTTCCAACCATAACAGACGTTAAGTGTGCTATAAATGAACTTGCATCTGGCAGGCTCCAGGTAAGGATGGGATTCCAATACAGGTTATCAGGAGTGGGCAAGACACACTCACTCTACAGATCCACCAGCTAATAGAGCTATGCTGGCGAGAAGGACAAGTCCCACAGGATTTCAAAGATTCAAGCATCATAACACTGTACAAGAACAAGGGCGATCGGAGCGACTGCAACAACTATAGGGGAATTTAACTTCTGTGTATTGTTGGAAAAGTATTTGCCATAATTGTTCTGCACAGACTTCAAGTCCTAGGAGATCAAGTCTACCCCGAATCACAGTGTGGCTTTCGACAGAACCGGTCTACCATTGATATGATATTCTCATTGCGACAGATGCAAGAAAAATGCCGTGAACAGAATCAACCACTGTTTATTGCCTTCATCGACCTCACAAAGGCATTTGATCTGGTCAGTCGTGAGGGTCTGTTCAAGGCACTAAAGAAGATTGGCTGCCCACCAATTCTTCTATCCATAGTGGAATCATTCCACACAGGCATGAAGGGTATAAACAAGTTTGATGGCGCAACTTCTGAAGAGTTTGAAATCAAGAGTGGAGTTAAGCAAGGTTGGCGTCGTTAGCCGCTACACGCTGCGGGATTTGCTGAGGAGGGGATCCGAGCACTTATGGACTGAATGGTTCGATGTGCAACGAGGATGATCTGTCGACTAACTAACTAACTAACTAACTAACTAACTAAGGTTGTGTACTAGCTCCCACCCTCTTTGGAATATACTTTTCACTTCTACTGAAAAATGCCTTTCGTGATCAGGATGGTGGTATATACATTCACTCACGCTCAGATGGCGGCTTCTACAATGATCAGAGATTGAAGGCCAAGATCAAAATTAGAAGGGTCCTGATCAGAGAGTTGTTTTTCTTTGCAGATGATGCTGCAGTTACGACCCACTCTGAGGAAGAATTGCAATGTCTACTATCTGCATTCTCACTAGGTGCACATTGACGACGCCGAACTAGAGATGGTAGACCATTTTACATATCTAGGATCAGTGGTAAATAGCAAATTATCCCTAGATCAGGAAATCAACATCCGGATTGGTAAGGCAGCAACAACAATGAACAGGTTAAGAAAAAGAGTCTGGGAGAACAGGAAGCTTACTGCCCAAACAAAAGTCCTTGTCTATCAATCCTGTGTCCTTAGTACTCTTCCTTATGGCAGTGAAACCTGGACAACTTACTTACACCAAGTGAAACGTTTAAACAGCTTTCATATGCGGTGTCTGCGAAGAATTCTTGGTATTAAGTGGCAAGACAAAATCACAAATACTGAAGTATTGGAAAGATCAGGTTGTGTGACGGTTTATTCCATGCTCAGTCTTCATAGAATTAGATGGATACGACATCTTAGGAGGTTGGATGATGGTAGAATACCAAAGGTCATTTATTTTGTGGTGATTTACAGATGGGTAAGAGATCTCAGGGTCGGCCTCTACTACGATACAAAGATGTGTGTAAGCGGGACATGATTGATACAGGCGTTGATAATGCACAGTGGGAGCAAGTCGCCGCTGAACGTGTTGCATGGAGGGCAAAGATCAGAAATGGAATAAAGACAAAGGAGAAAATTATTGCAGATAAGTTACACACCGAGCGTGTGAGACGTAAGATGGTGCATGATGGTGGAAATGACCACGTGTTCACATGCACCCACTGTGAACGGACAATTACAGCGCGAAATTGCCTTATCAGTCACATTCGCTACCGCCATAGGTGAAAGTTATTATGCCTTTTTAAAGCACAAACTATCGTCTGTTAAGACGGCAAGGTGCCAATGAATGAAGCGTTTCTTATTTTTGAAGCCGCCATGTACAGGACGTCACACTACTTACGTTTTAATAACTGTCCAGTATGTATGCATGTGTGTGTGTGTGTGTGTGTGTGTGTGTGTGTGTATGTGTGTGTGTGTTAGGGGGTGGGGGAGTGTGTGTGTGTCTGTGTATGTGTGTGTGTGTGTGTGTGTGTGTGTGTGTGTGTGTGTGTGTCGCCAGAGGCAGCGATTATTGTGTTCGCTGTTCTAAGTGTTTTTCAACTTTCACAATGTGTACACACCCATCCTGCCTGGCTCTGACTGTCCTCTGAATCACATTGATACAGGCAGACTGGCCCGCGGGCAGCCGTACGAGAAGCCTACGTGTCTCGTAATGGACGTCCTCTTGCTTGTCGCTTAAAACCATTTACGACAGTGTCGACTTTATTGCACCGGGTTTTATCCCCCATGGCTCGGTCTCTTTCCGCAGCGCGGAAAACGTCGCACAAAGCACGAACTTCGTAGCTCTAGCGACGACCCACAGGCGTCTCCGAAAAATTTCACTCGTGAACCGAAGGACGCAGCCCGGAATCGAACCCACAACCTTCTGAGCAAGAGTCAAACGGCTTGACCACTTCGTCACGGAGATCCCTTTTAATTTTTGTAATTTACGTGATTATTATGATTCACTTTATATAAATTTATGTTGCCATAAGAAAAGCTCCTAAATATATTGAATTTCGAGTCACTCCTGCGGTTGCCTTGGTAGAGTCAACCAAATGTTTTCGCGGACATTATACGTCCCGCGGGCCGAACATTCCCCACCTCTAACTCATGGAGATGTTCGTGTGAAACAAGATTCATCCCTTGATTAAGACCAAACCAACAATCTAGCTATGTACAATGTAGGTCCGGGATACGTTAGGTAAACGTCACGTGATAGTTACAACACTCTATACCATTTTTTTTAGCATTCGCTGGCTTTAAACTCACACGCTAGGTAGTTTGTCGCAGTTCCAATTTCACGCCCAAAGGGTCGCCCCATTATGCCCTGCTCCATGTGCCAGTGACTTTCACACAAAATGCTCCACACTGCCCCATGTGAAAAGTTAAACAGACAGGCGTCTCGATAAACCAACAGCCCACACAGGTATACTGTGCATAATGCTGCTGTCAGAATGCCAACTCTACAGTCTGCCACTAAAAATACAGTTCATCATCGATGGAAGCGGCAGTCACTAGAAAACCAACAGCCACACAATACCGCATAAGGCAACCCAGTTAGTTCAGTGATTCGCTGGCCGCCATTTTTCTGAACATGCAGTTCACGCTACAAATAACCGCAGACGGATGTAAAAGCACTCCATACGAAATTCACAGATCACAGTATCACCCCAAGCACTCAACTCAGTAGCAGGGCGACGGAACTATTGGAGTCTTCACTATAACGCTAATTAATAATTGGTGTATTTTTAACGACTGTGCAGCGTTTGAAAATATTGCCGGTCTAAGTTTTGTAGTTACCTGTTATGTTGAATGAACTTTACAGAGGGTGAATACAAAATCTGGACCGCCAATATTTTCAAACACTGCACAGTCATTAAAAATACACCCTAAACTTCTAGTAGTTGCCACAACTGGGAGTTAACAAGAGTTCAAAAAGCAACAGGATGGATTTCATTGCACAGGGTTTCTTTACTATCTGGCATCCGCCTCTTTCTCCAGTGCGTTTTGCCGAAAGCGTCGCATAAATCACGAACTTTGCAGTTATAGCGATGACTCGAAGGGGTCTGAGAAAATTGCACTCGTGAACCGAACGACGTGGCCTGGAATCGAACCCATAAGCTTCAGATCGAAAAGCAGCTGGCGTAACACTTCGCCACGGAGACTCCTTTACTCCTAGTATGTTCAATGTGGGTCAGGGATATGTGGAGTTAGAGTCACGTGATAGTTGGTGCACTCTATATCATTTTTGAAATTATTTTTGTTTGGGCGTTTGAATTCGAGCGTAGTCTATAAACGTGCTATTACGTCAAGTAGTTGTCATTACTGGGGAGTGCACTGGATTGATGTTTGCGTGTGGATTAGCTCTCCGTATTACCAATGTCCTCGCTATCAGGCGGAACCCACTGCGACTTCTGAGGTACTTGTAATTTCCGTCCCCAGGTCAAGGACGAGAAGTCAACATTTTAGTCCAGCTGACTGGTGTACTGGGTTGAACCCGCCCCTCCGCATCAGCGCACTGGAAGTTTAAGATCTAGCGCTTTATCAATTGGACCATGCTGGCCTCCATCGATACCAATTACCGTGGCCAGGTATCGAGTTGGTAATGTTGTGTTTTGTTCTCCGCGGCAAAGTGGTCAAGCTGTCTGATTTAGCTTCCGAAGGTTGTGGGTTCGATTCCGGGCCGTGTCCTTCGGTTCACGAGTGCATTTTTTTCGGAGACTCCTGGGCGTCGTCGCTGGAGCTACGGAGTTCGTGCTTTGTACGACGCTTTTCCGGGTGCGGAAAGAGACTGAGCCATAATGGATAAAAACCCGTTGCAATAACGTCGAAACTGTCGACTATTTAGCGGCTTTTTTCTTTCTTTCTGGTATCAGGATCACACGTGATATACCACATGGATCTCCGGGGCTAATCTTGAGTTCTTACGTCACCAGATAGTGGGTACATTGTAATATTTCCAGTCTAGCCGCATTGTTATATTCATCTACTCGGTATTCGATAACACAGGTGTCCTTTCCACAAGGAAACAAAGTAATAACTTGTATGTGTATATATGAAGCCATAATCGGGAACTCTCACGATGTTTATACTTCACCTCGACACCGCAAAGTACAAGAGGAACATGATGAGATGGGATGAGAGAGTATATATATATATATATATATATATATTAGTTGTATCGGTGTGTGTGTGTGTGCGTGTGTGTGTGTACTGACGAAGGATTTGGCCGCATCTTCCATTCTGTTACTTATGATCGTGATTTAGTAAAGCTTACCGATTCTACTTCTGGTTTTATTTCTGGTGATTCATTCAAGGCACTTTTGGAGTACGTGTTATAGAGCTTAGTATAACGAGGCACATCACAAAGATTTTGCTACGAATTATCATGCAAAGAGGTAGGATGAAAATACAAACCGAAATAGGAGAAGAATAACCTGGGTTTGCAGAAGGCAAGGGTACAGAAAATGATGTGTATATGCTGAGAACATTAACTGAACGTTCTGTAGAAGTAAACAGAGATCTTCGCCTTTGCTTTATTGACTACAGAAAGGTTTTCGATAAAGTAAGACATGTCAACATGGTAGAGAAGCTTGCAGATCTACACATTGATGGGAAACACCTTAGACTTGTAAAATACATATATTGGAAACAATAAGATGCCATAAAGATTAATAATCAGATTATGTAGAGAATATCAGCCTAATAAGAGAGGTGTGAGGCAGGGATGTGTAATGTCTCCAGCTCTTTTTTTTCCGTGTGCAGTGAAAATATTTTCAGAAATATTGACGATATGAAAGGTATCATCATTGGGGGACATATCATCAATAACATTAGATATGCGGATGATTTAGTATTGATTGCAGACAATGGGCAGGATCTGCAACATTTAATATATGCGATTGTTGCACACAGTGAACAATTGGGGTTAGAATTAAAGTGTAAGAAGACATATATTTTGGTTATCACTAAGAAGAAGGAAATACAACACTATAATATACAAGCAAATGGGAATATTCTTAAACAAGTGAATCGGTACATTTATCTTGGAACTTTCATAACATCTGATGGGAGATGCCTTGAAGAGATTAGAATAAGAATCACCATAACGAAGGCAGCCTTTTACACGATAAAAAACATATTGCCCAATAAACAGATGTCATTTGCAACGAGGAAAAGAGTGTTGAGGTGCTACATAGAATATGTACTTGTGTATGGATGTGAAGCGTGGACAATGAGCAGACAAGCTGAAAACATCTGATGGCTGTAGAAATGAGGTTTCTGAGGAAAACGCAAATAATACCATGGACAGATAGAAAACCTATGATCAAGTCCTACAAGAAACAAATGAAAGCCATAAACTGATTAGAAACATTAGACGTAGACACTCACAATATTTTGGTCACGTTATGTGAAGAAATAAATTGGAGAACTTGGTGACGACTGGCAAGATCGAAGGGAAGAGATCAAGGGGGGTGCAGAGAAGTAAATATCTGAATGGTTTGACCACGTGGCGAGATAAGAACTCTGAGCTAATCCACGACTCTGGTGATCGAGTGAGATGGCGAAAGATCTCACGCTTATCGGTATGGCATATTATTATGATGTAGAGCTTCGAAATGAGGGCAGGGTGTGTCAAATGTACAAATCAGATGTGTCGGCTTTTAATTTGAAACAATGAGCTTGCAGTCTACAGTGCCCTGAGTTAGTTACAGGATGTCACATTCAACCCTAGCATTATGTGTGTGGATATTTGTGTTTTACTAAGTAATGTTTACGTACAGTAGGTCGATATTGCTTTCTGAACAACCGATTTCTAATAATGTTGAAATCAACGCAAAGCAGCCTGCTTCCATATTGTCCACAGCTGATTTCGAACACCGTGACGCACTTAAACCACAGCGCCGATAGTGTCCTGAATATAGTATCCTGAACATGGTGTCCTGAAAATGGTGTCTTGAACATGGTGTCTTGAATATAGTATCCTGAACATGGTGTCTTGAACATAGTGTCCTGAACATGGTGTCTTGAACATAGTATCCTGAACATGGTGTCTTGAACATGGTGTCTTGAACATAGTATCCTGAACATGGTGTCTTGAACATAGTGTCTTGAACATGGTGTCTTGAACATAGTATCCTGAACATGGTGTCTTGAACATAGTGTCCTGAACATGGTGTCTTGAACATGGTGTCTTGAACATAGTATCCTGAACATGTTGTCTTGAACATAGTGTCTTGAACATGGTGTCTTGAACATAGTATCCTGAACATGGTGTCTTGAACATAGTATCCTGAACATGGTGTCTTGAACATGGTATCCTGAACATGGTGTCTTGAACATGGTGTCTTGAACATAGTATCCTGAACATGGTGTCCTGAAAATGGTGTCTTGAACATGGTGTCTTGAACATAGTATCCTGAACATGGTGTCTTGAACATAGTGTCCTGAACATGGTGTCTTGAACATAGTATCCTGAACATGGTGTCTTGAACATGGTGTCATGAACATAGTATCTTGAACATGGTGTCTTGAACATAGTGTCTTGAACATGGTGTCTTGAACATAGTATCCTGAACATGGTGTCTTGAATATAGTGTCCTGAACATGGTGTCTTGAACATGGTGTCTTGAACATAGTATCCTGAACACGGTGTCTTGAACATAGTGTCTTGAACATGGTGTCTTGAACATAGTATCCTGAACATGGTGTCTTGAACATAGTATCCTGAACATGGTGTCTTGAACATGGTATCCTGAACATGGTGTCTTGAACATGGTGTCTTGAACATAGTATCCTGAACATGGTGTCTTGAACATGATATCCTGAACATAGTATCCTGAACATAGTATCTTGAATACATTGTCATAAACATAGTGTCCTAACATAGTGTCCTGGACATAGTATCCTGAACATAATGTCCTGAACATAGTTTCCTGAACATAGTATCCTGAACATAGTGTCCTGAACATGGTACCCTGAACATAGTGTCCTGAACATGGTGTCTTGAACATAGTATCCTGAACATGGTGTCCTGAACATAGTATCCTGAACATAGTGTCCTGAACATGGTACCCTGAACATAGTGTCCTGAACATAGTTTCCTGAACATAGTGTCATGAACATATTGTCCTGAAAATATTGTCCTGAACATAGTGTCCTGAACACATTGTCATGAACATTTAGTATTTAGTTTTAGTTTTAGTCGTTGGATCAACATTACGGCACACGGTTTATCCCGTAAGTTCTACGTTTTCCTCCTAACTCAAACCTGAGTGAGAAACTCAGCTCAATGCACGAACTCCGTTGCATCGGCGAGGATCCTGAAATACTTTGGGTAAATTTTTAACTCGAAATTTGCCTGGGCAGCGCGGTAGCTACTCTTTTTCGATTTCCAACTGCCAAGGGATTGTTTACGTGCGCAACAATACATACGGGCGTCCAATCTCACTACCCAGAGACCAGGGGAAATTTTATTACTGGAAGTCCAGGTGGATTATTTACATAAATCCCGGTACTCACCGGGGCCTGAACCCGGGACCTCCAGCACTCGAGGCGGACACCATACCTCGAGACCAATCAGCCCCCCCCCCCCTATTGTCATGAACATAGTGTCCTTAACATAGTATCCTGAGCATAGTGTCCTGAACATAGTCTTAATATGGTGGTTTCATGTTTAAGTAACAGCGGCCAGGGAATAAACGAGGTAAATACAGAGAAAAAGCAAAAACAAACATTTTTCTCTTCCTTCTTTTTCCTTATACCAACCAACTCACTTCTAGATATCCCACACGCAGCTCTGTTCATGTCCTTCCCATATTGTTCAGTTCTGTTTATACTTCTCTTGCCTATGAGTTTTTAGGTCCTCCTCTATTTCTTTTGCCAAGTAAATTTAAGTTTAAGACTTTTCTAGTTATACTATTCTCGGGTATTTTCAATGTATGGCTTATCCAGCTCCAGTGTACGTTCTCCACTTCTTGGTTCTTCACTGACATTAGTCTATTTCTTCCCATAAGCTCCACGTTGGTGATTTTGTCAGCAATTTATGTCTTCTATTTTTTTTTCCTTTGAATGCACCAATTAGTGAATGCTTCTGATTCACACAAAAATATTGATTTAACGTCAGAATTAAATATTCTAAGTTTTGTGTTTGATTTAATTTCTTCTGAGTTGCACACATTTCCACACATAGCGTTATCAAAGATTCTCTAGTCTTCTGTAGTCTCACGGTATAATATGTACATAAGTTGTGCCAATGCGAGATATTTATTTTCTTCCTACTGAGATATGTGGAGGCTGGTTTGTCATATTGACATATGTGGACACTGGTTTGTCATACTGAAATATGTGGATTCTGGTTTGTCATACTGACATATGTGGAGGCTGGTTTGTCATACTGACATATGTGGACACTGGTTTGTCATACTGACATATGTGGACACTGATTTGTCATACTGACATATGCGGACACTGGTTTGTCATACTGACATATGTGGAGGCTGGTTTGTCATACTGACATATGTGGACACTGGTTTGTCACACTTACATATGTGGACACTGGTTTGTCATACTGACATATGTGGAGGCTGGTTTGTCATACTGACATATGTGGACACTGGTTTGTCATCCTGACATATGTGGAGGCTGGTTTGTCATACTGACATATGTGGGCACTGGTTTGTCATACTGACATATGTGGGCACTGGTTTGTCATACTGACATATGTGGACACTGGTTTGTCATACTGACTTATGTGGACACTGGTTTGTCATATTGACATATGTGGAGGCTGGTTTGTCATACTGACATATGTGGAGGCTGGTTTGTCATACTGACATATGTGGGCACTGGTTTGTCATACTGACATATGTGGACACTGGTTTGTCATACTAACATATGTGGACACAGGTTTGTCATACTGACATGTGTGGACACTGGTTTGTCGTACTAACATGTGTGGACACTGGTTTGTCATACTGAAATATGTGGAGGCTGGTTTGTCATACTGACATGTGTGGACACTGGTTTGTCATACTGACATGTGTGGACACTGGTTTGTCATATTGACATATGTGGACACTGGTTTGTCATACTGAAATATGTGGATTCTGGTTTGTCATACTGACATATGTGGACACTGGTTTGTCATACTGACATGTGTGGACACTGGTTTGTCATACTGACATGTGTGGACACTGGTTTGTCATACTGACATGTGTGGACACTGGTTTGTCATACTGACATGTGTGGACACTGGTTTATCATACTAAGATATTTGGAGGCATGTTTGTCATATTAAGTTATTTGGAGGTATGTTTGTCATATTAAGTTATTTGGAGGTATGTTTGTCATATTAAGTTATTTGGAGGTATGTTTGTCATATTAAGTTATTTGGAGGTATGTTTGTCATACTAATTTATTTGGAGGCATGTTTGTCATACTGAAATATTAAGAGGCTGGTTTGCCATACTGAGATATTTGAAGGCTGATTTGTCATACTGGGATATTTGGATACTGGTTTGTCATTTTCAGCGAGTCCATTAGTGTAATCGCTGTGAGGCTTTCTTTATTGATAACGTCATGGGGAGGGGGGAGGAATTGGCTTTGATGCCTGCTGTCGTCGCACGCTAAGAGAGGTAAAGACTAGCCACCTATTTCTTCGTGCAGTCAGGCCGACAAAATACGCTGCTCCTAGCAGATCATAGACTCATAACAGGTTCATCCTTCGGGATTGTTTTGTTATTTACAACTGCATTGTACGATCATTTCTGATGTTTTTGTTATTGTTTATTTGTTTTTAATATTTTAAAACTAACGACACCACGTAGTGCAACTCACAGAAGGACCACTTGTTTGTTAAGTTAGCTAAGATAAAATGTTGACAGATGTGCACTTTCATCGTGAACAAGATAGTATGATCAGAGATAAGATGGCACAATTAACTATAATAAATATTGCGTTAGTTAGGGAATAAGCCAGATAAGTGTCTAATGGAAAAATTAACAGGCATTTGAAAAAAAAGGTCAATGGCATATGGCATAATTAAACAAAAAGGTTACTTTGCATGTACACTTGGCATGCGAGCCGCGATCTTTCAAATTACACACTACTAAAGATGATTTATCATCATCATGTGGCAGATGACCCTTTGTTGAACGTCGCCCTCATCATGGCACGAAGATACATCCTGGCGTCGCCGACCATTGCGGATAGACGCAAGGTGTTAGAGGCAAGGTCATACCTCGAGGTAGCTGCGGACATCACCTCCTGCACGATTTTCTGGATGCAGTCAATGACCACAGGCTGTTAAGAGGAAGAGCATGGATGGCTCAAACAGAAGATAACATCGGAGAAGTGTGCACACTTGAGAAGAATGGCAGAGGCAAGGAGTGGGTCAGAGTGCCAAATACAGATGCAGACTTGAGTGGGGTGTAGGTGTAGAGAGTGGTCAGTAGGCGCCAAGGAAGCTGAAATTTAGCAATTAATTCATGACTACTCTCATCCTGGCGATGTGATTATCTATACCGATGGCTCTGTGTTAAGGGACTAAACAGTACATGGGGATTCATAGCAAAAGAAAATGGCCGATGTTAGTAATGGAGAGCTTGGCATATGACATCACAACCTCAAATCTGAGAATGGAGGTGGAGGCGGTTACTGCAGCTTTCCGCTGGTTGGAGAACAATCTGTATACACATGTTGTCATTGTAACTGATTCACAACGCATGCCGGCAAAGATGAAGACTGACATGCTTCGTGCTGAATGGCATGCGTCGATTCAGAAGTCTCGGGTTGTGAGCTTTCGCTGGATCTTTTCTCCAGGACATCCGGTGTGGTTGAAAATGAACAGACTGACAGATTGGCTAGTGTCGTATTATTAAGGGGTTGCATGATAAGGCGGATGTGGTGAAGGCTCTCTGAGAGAATGTTATTAATGCAGAAGAACAGAAGGACTATCATGATCTAGAGAAAGTGCAGCAGAAAGGGGTGGTCAGAAGATCTGGTCGACTGTCGTCATTCAGAGGTAAAGCAAGACGGACATATAACATATAAATGGTGCAACGGGCATCATTAGTATTGGAACTCTTAGCTGGCTTTTGAAGATGAGGACTGAACGCTTACGGGAATGCCCTATGTGCAGTGATATCGATTCTTTATTCAATTCAGCTCAACTCAACTCAACTCAACTCAACGGCACGAAGAAAGAATGTTCGATCTTATACCAGTGTTCTTTCCTCGTGCCTTTTCACGTTGAAGGTGTCTTCAATGTCCCGTTTCTGTGTTTATGCTGATCGCCCGCTGCCGCTCCTCTCAGAAACCGTGTCTTCCATCACTGCTCTTGCGCAATGTGACAATATAAGCCAGGTCTATCAAGCACATGAACCGTTACTTGTGAAACATGGACATAATGTCTACCCACCACTCTCACTAGCACTGTAACACTTGTGAAACATGGACATAATGTGTACCCAACCACTCTCACTAGCACTGTAACACTTGTAAAACATGGACATAATGTCTACCCAGCCACTCTCACTAGCACTGTAACACTTGTAAAACATGGACATAATGTCTACCCAGCCACTCTCACTAGCACTGTAACACTTGTGAAACATGGACATAATGTCTACCCAGCCACTCTCACTAACACTGTAACACTTGTGAAACATGGACATAATGTCTACCCAGCCACTCTCACTAGCACTGTAACACTTGTAAAACATGGACATAATGTCTACCCAGCCACTCTCACTAGCACTGTAACACTTGTAAAACATGGACATAATGTCTACCCAACCACTCTCACTAGCACTGTAACACTTGTAAAACATGGACATAATGTCTACCCACCCACTCTCAATAGCACTGTAACACTTGTAAAACATGGACATAATGTCTATCCAGCCACTCTCACTAACACTGTAACAGAAAAGGACCATATTCTAAGCCATCCGGAGTATTGGGTGTATGGTGCTAGACCCATATTGTGAAGGCAACATCTTTTTTTCTTGGAAGTTGGGTGAAGAATGACTTGCATGATTAATTGGATTAAAGTGAGGAAGAGTTGCGCTATTCGTCGATCACACTCTCACCTGAGTCCATCTGAATCCAGTGGCACGACAAGTCAAGACGACTGGAGTCAAATACAGGTGCAGTGGATGACTAAGGCGCTCTACGTGCCTTGCCGTGCTCATTACGTTCCACAACGCTCTGCAGGTGAACCCCGTCTTTCCCGTTGAATCATCAATGATTCCTTCCGAGCAGTCTGCCGAGACCTGTCTTTGCATGCTGTAGGAATACCCTAGTTCACCGATTGGTTTGACGCCGAATCGGTTACCTTCACCTGTTTTGCCGGCCTGTAACAGCCGTTGTCCAGGGAAGGAGGCGGGGGGAGAGGGGGATGACCACTGTCGCTTGCTGACAGCTATTAGGAGCCACAAGCGTGAGCTTTATGTCAGACTTGGACCAGTGGGGAATGGGCCCTGAAAAGTTCATACCCAGCGACTTTTACCAGCACAATGAAAGTAAAAGCGTAAAGGGCTCTATTCCAAGCATTCAGGGATATTCAGCATAGAGTACTATTCCACACATTTAGGAGTATTCAGCATAGAGCACTATTCCACACATTCAGGGGTATTCAGCATAGCACATTATTCCACACATTCAGGATTATTCAGCACAGGGCACTATTCCACACATTCAGGATTATTCAGCACATGGCACTATTCCATACATTTAGGATTATTCAGCATAGGGCACTATTCCACACATTCAGGATTATTCAGCACATGGCACTATTCCATACATTTAGGATTATTCAGCACAGGGCACTATTCCACGCATTCAGGAATTTTAGGTTTATAGTGCTAGTCCGTATCCGTGGCCAAAGGCTTGCGAACGCGGTTCGCGAGCCGCTTACCTGGTGTTCGAAACGCAGCCGCGACCGACTTGTGCAGCAGACCGTGTCGCGTTGAGTTTAAACGTGTTAGTATGGGACCCGGTCGTTCAGAAAGCTATGGCAAACTACTGAATGTAAATTTTGCCTAATACATCAACAGCAACTGAAAAATGCTGGTGTTGACTGTAACGTCCTGCAAGGGATATGCAACATAAAAATGTGCTAATCCCATATTTTAATGACCAATCGGCACTGGATGAGTGACGTGGTCAAGATCACACCGGCCACCTATACCTTCTTGAACATGTCCTGGTACTCACTGAGGGCGAGATCAATCTCGGATTTGATGTTGAATGAAATAATATATGAGAGGAAAGGGTGAAGAAGGGCAGAATGTCAGACGGGACCGTTTGCCCAATTCTTAACCCTTTGAAAATAATTTTGTCGTTCTTTCGTTCGTTCGTTCGTTCGTTCGTACGTTCGTTCGTTCGGAGTCTTTGTTAAGGAAGCTCCGTGGCGAAGTCGTCAAGCCGTTTGACTCGAGCTTCGAAGGTTGTAGGTTCGATTCCGGGGCGCGTCCTTCAGTTCACGAGTGAATTTTTCGGAGACTCCTGGGGGTCGTCGCTGGAGCTACGGAGTTCGTGCTTTGTGCGATGCTTTTCGCGCTGCAGAAAGAGACTGGGCCATATGGGATAAAAATCCGGTGCAATGAAGTCGATCCTGTTTAAGCGACTTTTTTTAGGGGTCTATGTTAATATTTAAAAATCCACATCTCAATGTGGATTATAATACTTGAACCCGGCCCAAGCAGGCAATCCTGCTAGTCACAGTGCTATCTGGACAACCCATTCAGCCTTTCGAGAAGTGAGCCGCATGTCCGTTATTGGTTGTCTGTAATTTACTAGCAAGTTTGCGTTCATTAGATTGCCATTAGAGTCGACGCGGCCGAAAGGTTTAACGCACTGCCGCTCAGACTTTCTCCAGGTGACTGCGGTAGTGAGTTCGTTCCACTCGATGGTCAGATGGATTTAAATGTTGACTTCTCATTCACAAACTTGAACACTGAAGCCACAAACAATATGTTACACGATTTATTGTCTGACATATTTCGACGCATGTCGCCAGGTCACATTGCAGAATTTAATATCATATTAAGTGTGTAAATAAATAATAATTAAGCTGAAACAATTAAAACACAGTTGTTGGTTTTTTTTTAGTTTAGTCGACGGATTATGCTACCAAATAAAAAAAATAATAATAATAATGCATTCCAAAGGCATGATATATAAAATACATTAATGCCCCAAACATTCACTTATAAAAACACCAACATAAACCTCAGAGGGTTAAATGATATATATATCTCAGTTAACGTATATTAAGTATAAGGACTTGTCGTAAACTCAAATCTATCCACTCCAGGGTCTATGGAACCCATTTGTAAAAAAAAAGTGCAGTGAAAATAAATATTCTGAGTTATCGGAGCGAGCGTTGATCTGGTCCAGGTAGGATGATAGTCGATTAGTCTCTCAAATCACAGGCCCATGTAAAAGTCCCTTGTTTTATTTATGGCGGTACAGGTTAACCTGTCCTAAGTGGTTAGATGAAACTCTAGCTGGTACTTTCTTTCAGAATAGTCTTCTTCATCTCTCCAGCCAGGCGCCTCATTAAGAGTCATATGTGGATGGATCTAACCACTACCTGAAATTTCAGTATCAAAACATATATCTACTGATATCATCTTTACATCTATATGATAATAAGAAATGGAAGTAGGTAAAAACGCCAAAAGAAAAAAAAAAGAAAATAAACAAAGGGAATTTTGAACTCAGGGAAATTAAACAAGGGGGCAGGGGTCTTAGGATCCCCCAACATTTATTATCAACCCGATAGCTAGTTCTTCTCCATCCAATCCTCCACCACAGGGCGCTCAAGGCTTAGACTAACAGAAAAACAGTGTCATCTTCGCCCATGTCTGCCATCCATGGTCTCCAGGTTGAGTAATACCTTGATCGATTCGGAATTTGATAACCATGTTCACAATTCCGTTTGTACATAATTATTTTCCCTAGTTATCCTTCATTTAAAAGAAAAGGCCTCACACATTAGGTGTCTTAATCCCTTCGCTAAATGCAATGAGTATTTACTTATAAACAATATAAGTACACTATGGCATCATCTCCTGTATGACATTCAGGTGGGTTCCTCTCAATCAAAAGCTTTGAGGAGGTGCATCCTTCCTCCTCTTCAACATATAGGTATATGCCTTTACCTTACTTGTTCATAAGATTCATCATCATCATACATCAAACATAATTCATGAAACAAGACCATATAATTGTAACATAAGTGATATGGAATACAGCGTGGCGTCATGCGTAGAGGCACCTAAATTATCAATTAGTGCATTGGTACCACTATCATCTTCTCCTCTGATAAAATTGGCAGTATGCATCAAATTACCCACTATCAGGCGATTGATTGATTGATCATTCTCATCCTCGGTTTGCCATGTCTCCTCACCCAATCTACAATCATTCAAGATGAATCATAACCCTACTTGCATGAATGATGAATACGCATAATTAGATGACTCACAATCAATAAGCTAAAAACAAATTCATATATTTAACACCGATGAAGTCACAATTGAGTCATCACATGAATGCCTCCCTAGAACACACAGGATTTCATAATAACAGATAGGGAACTATTTAACATTTAATGTGCACATATATTGGTTCTAGGACGAATTACACTAATTCCTCCTACTTAGTGAATGCACATTTACGCTTTCCTCTTACTACTGAACTATGGATTTTAATCTCCTGAATCCTAAGTTAATCACTAACTCCGAAATCACTACTGACTTAGCTTAAATTCTTAAGAAGTATAATGTACAACCTAGGCATAATGCATAATGCTTATGCTTATATAGAAGCTGCATAACTAAAAATTAAAAAAAATATAAAAAAAACTATGGCTTAACCAAGTGCATAGATCATCTATGAACAATGACATCTGAATATAGTTCTTAGTCTCTCCTGAAATCAGTTCTTAAGGTCTAACCACATTTTTACAGCACACCAATTTACCATTTTCAGGGAAATGAGCATAACTAACTTAATATTACAGTGTGCTTACCTTCAACATAGTTGAATGTCTTCTTCAAGCATAGCGTCGTCAGGTTTCAGGCTCCAGACTAGGCTTTTACTGTCCTAGTTCGCTGACTGCTTAATAGGCTGGCACTTTTCTCTCTTACTCTATTATAGTTGGCTAAACTTCTGATGGATTGTTGAGTAGGGGACACCAAGTCGTCAGTTCCAGTGGACCTTCTCATTTTTGGCAATTGCTGAAGGTTTTTCGTTGTACACACACTGCACGATTGCCGGTCTTCAATCTATTTTAGACACTTTCGATTGTTGTTTTTCCTGCCCTTCCTCGACTGGGATCTGACGTCATTCCGTGTCGTGACCAATGGTCGAGCTCCTTTTCAGCTATATTTAAATTATTGTCGTTCCCTTTTCGATTCAGCGCTCTTTTTCAAATTAAGATGATGTAAATTTCATCTTTCTTCTTAAACTATAGGCGCTACTTCCTTCATTTTTAAATTTGAATGTAATTCTGATGGTGGTGGTTGTTGGCGCTGGTGCTAACTGGAGGGTAGTGCGGAGACATTCAAACAGCGATGTGGCGGCTTGCAAAATATATGCTAAACATTCGTAGCTCCTGCGAGGATCCTGAAATACTTTGGGTAGATTTTTAACTTGAAATTTTGCCAGGGTAGTGCCATTAGGCTACTCTTTTTCGATTTCCAACTGCCAAGGGATTTTTTACATATGCAAAAATACACTACCCAGAGACCAAGGGAACTTTTGTTACTAGAAATTCACGTTAAACAAATCCCGGGCCTCACCGGTTCTTGAATCCGGGACCTCCAGCGGACACCGTACCTCGAGACCTCTCCTCCCCCATATTAAAACACAAAGTCACGGGTATTGTTCGAATGTGAAATATTTGTTATCCCCACGATAATGTCAAATTTACCACGATCTCTTTCTGTTTGCACAAAACCGGTTGGAACTGCCAAATTGGTTACGCCTTACTATATTTAAGCAAACTTTTTTGTTCAGCATGAACACAACTAAATCTATGATATTAAATCAGCATGACCACAACTAAATCTATGTTATTAAATCAGCGTGAACAAAACTAAATCTATGTGATTAAATCATCATGAACACAACTAAATATATTTTATTATATCAGCATGAACGCAACTAAATGTGTTTTATTAAATAAGCATGAACACAACTAAATCAATATTATTAAATGAGCATTAACACAACTAAATCTATGTGATTAAATCATCATGAACGCAACTAAATCTATGATATTAAATCAGCATGAACACAACTAAATCTATGCTCTTAACAGACACACACATAGTTCATTGAACACGTCTCTTTACTGACTCGATGCCCAAGTTTAGTATATCACCAACTTCCCGATCGGTTGTGTCCCATTTGGACAGAAGGGCAATATATCGCCAAACTAAAGTCATCGTATTATTTGTTTCGTGTCTCGGTATCTTCCACAATTTTAATGCTAAGAAAATGAAAATTTACATTATAATACGTGTTCATTTGATTGTGCACCATGTTTGGCACAAAGCTACTTGTTTGTTTGGCACTGAGTCAGTTAATGGTCTACTTTGTGAAGCTGGTTATCATAATACTACATGAACATACAACGTAAGGTTAAAAAATCGGGACATTCCTTATTATACATTTCAATGAATACAATATTGGTGTCATGGAGCAAATATGCGTTACTAAAACTCACACCCGTATCACGGTCGAAAGTGGCAGCTTTGCCTTGTACGAGAAGTACGATTTCTATCAGGTCCAGGAGAAGGGAGGTCTCTCCTGGACTAGACGGTGAAAGATCGATCGCAGTCTAGGTTGGACCGGTCGAGAGACGCATAGTAGTCAATGTTGCCGCCTGGTTGTGTGATAGTTTTAATAATTATATTAATAATATTTTAGAGAAATAGTTTGACAATGTGATCACGTGAACTGTTATAAATATGAAATAGCAAAATAGATCATGAGAACAGTTCTGTGTACTAGTTCAAAGTGTCTAATTAATATGTCACGTTGTGATTTGTTGTGTAATATTGGAGCTAGGACGGTCTCCCTGGTCTAGAGGTTACACGACTTTCTCCGTAATCCCGTATTCTCTCGTGAGTAACGTGACATGCCCGAGAATTGGTAGCGGGTCTCTCCGCGTCGGTAACTTATAGGGTACGTGAGCCGGTCGCTCAGAAAACAATGAAAACTACAGAAAACTACTGAGCGTAATCTTGCCAAGAAATCAACAATCAGCTGAAAGATGCTGATGTTGACAGCGATGTTCTGTAAAGGATATGCGAACCAAAAAAAAAAAAAAATGGAGCTAGGGTCTAACATTATAGACATTCTATCATAACTAAGTTCACTCAACTATTTGATCACAAGAAGAGTCTGTCCATTGAGAAGAAGTAACTGACTTAGGCCATCGACATTCAGCAAGCAGTTCTGTGTCATGCCAAGTTCAATGGGATACTCCCAAATTCCCAAAATGGGATGAAAGACAATGAATTAATCAATCAACAACCACCACCAGTCTATCAATGGGACATAATATCAACACTTGTCAGAGACATTGTGATCCTGCTTATTATAAATCAATGAACATACAACATTAATCCTCCAAGTTGATACACGTGTAACTTAAATTATGGTATCTTACCGAACGATCAGCTTGTTACCACTGCTTACTTCCTAGATCAGTGGGTCTCAACCGGTGGGGAATTCCCCCCCCCCCCCCTGATGGGGGATTTTAGGGTTTCCAGGGGTAGGGAATTAATATTATTTCAAGATCGCATCATTAATACAAGAACCAGCTACTTGATATCGTTTTTCCCTCTACATTTTACGGTTCTGTACTTCTCACCCTAATGAAATTTGTTTTATAACGTAAGTGGATCCGAAAATCACGTTTTATGTAGATGTCTAGACTTGTTCTAGCTTTGATTTTTATGTATACTGTGTAAAAAAAAAAAGGGGGGGGGGGAATTATGGGGAGGAAATTCGAAAAGGGGGGGGGGGGGGGAATGACGTTCTGAACATTTGGTAAAGAGGGCATGGGCGAAAAAAGGTTGAGAACCACTATCCTAGATGAACGCACAAGTTATTCTCTGATCTCATCGTGTAAACACACATAAACCATTGTTCAACTTTCAAGTATGATTGCCCCGGATTTAAGCATAGAATAACGCTGTTCGTTTAACAAACAAATCATAAAATCTGTTTCTAATACTAAAGTCCTTCAAAGCATCCTTTCATGTGTGTCTTACACGTAGGTAATGTGTGATTGTTTGCAAGTGCCTGTGTATATATGTGTGCATGTGTATGTAGTGGGTGCGTGTGTAAGTGGTGGGATATTTAATGGCTGGATGGGTAAATGTGTGTCACAATGTATCATACATATCTAGCACATGACTGCCCTTCGTGTTAGGTGATCGCTTTTCTTGTAAATAGATATTTACGAATGGACATAAAATATAAGCATCGTTAACACACTAAATACTGTATATATTGTTTTCGCTCGCTCGCTTTGAACTCAAGCGCAACTCATACAGACTACTTCTAGTGCACTGAACTGAATTTTGCGTGTGGATTAGCTTTCCATATTAATAGTTTCCCCCGCCATCAGGCGAGCCCACTCCGACTTCAGAGGTACTTGAAATTTACGTCCCCAAGTCAAGGACGAAAAGTAGACATTTTAGTTCAACTGTCTGGTGTAGGTGTTGAACCTCTTACCTTGGCATCATCACACATGATATTTAAGAACGCACGTTCTTATCCATTCGGCCATGCTGACCTACATACTGAATTTGAGAATCGACATCACTGCACTCCGGACATTACCATACATGCTTGGTCTCTCTCTTAATTAGCCACCGAATAGTTTCCAGGTTCATTATGCCTGTAGCAAGTTGAATGCAATCCACCTGGCTTTTCCTCTACGCTTTGAGTGTCGTCCAGACCCTCTACTCACTCCCTTCTGAGCCACACTTTCCTCTACGCTTTGAGTGTCGTCTAGACCCTCTACTCACTCCCTTATGAGCCAAACTTTCCTCTACACTGTGAGTATCGTCTAGACCAGTTGAGTATCGTCTAGACTTGGTTCCCAAGCTTTTCAAGCAGAGGGCCATATCTACTATTTTCGGTAGTTAAGCGGGCCACAACGTTAAAAAATTATAAAAGTCGTGCAATATCATTCTTACCTTTCTTACTTTCTTCAACAAAATTCTAAAACTTTAAAGGCACTCAGTGTCAGTACTAAACTGCGGTCATTTTTTGGTTTAAAATCAAAACTTCATTTAACAATAAATTTTAAATCAGTTTCGAAAATCGCTATTAATATAATTAATTTACAACTGTAACTGTTCTTCATAATCAGTTACTTAAGTTAAGATGCCAGTTTATCAATGTCTGGGTACAAATCTGTTGTGCCCAAAGTCATAAGCGCAGCTAGCTTACTGTCGGTGAGTCTGGAACGTAGCTTGTTTTTTATAACAGCCATTGCGTAAAATGACTGCTCGCATCTCTAAGTCGAACCAAAGCGACAAATGTATCTCTGGACGAATGAACGCAAGTGTTCAAATTGTTCGACAGACAATAGTCGCCAGAATGAAATCGTATGATCAGCTGAAGGTTGCGAACTGAACAGGCTCGTTAGATAATATCTGAACATAACAACCACGAGCAGAGTAAATTATCGCACGCGGACGGGACGCTCCGAGTGCATTTTTTGAAATTATTAAAATATATTATTTTAAATAACGAGGTCTCGCGTGCCACTTACGAACAGCTGGCGGGCCACAAGTGGCCCACGGGCCGTGGGTTGGTGGTCTAGACCCTCTATTCACTCCCTTATGAGCCAAACTTTTTTCGACGCTGTGAGTGTCGTCCAGATCCTCTACTCGCTCCCTTCTGAGCCAGGCTCTTCCTCTATGCTGTGAATGTCGTTAAGCCCCTCTACCCACTCCCTTCTGAGCCAGGCTTTCCTCTACGCTTTGAATGTCGTATAGACCCTCTATTTACTCCCTTCTGAGCCAGGCTTTCCTCTACGCTTTGAGTGTCGTCTAGACCCTCTATTCACTCCCTTCTGAGCCAGGCTTTCCTCTACGCTTTGAGTGTCGTCTAGACCCTCTATTCACTCCCTTCTGAGCCAGGCTTTCCTCTACGCTTTGAGTGTCGTCTAGACCCTCTATTCACTCCCTTCTGAGCCAGGCTTTCCTCTACGCTTTGAGTGTCGTCTAGACCCTCTATTCACTCCCTTCTGAGCCATACATTCCTCTACGCTTTGAGTGTCGTCTAGACCCTCTATTCACTCCCTTCTGAGCCAGTACATTTCCTCTACGCTTTGAGTGTCGTCTACGACCCTCTATTAACTCCCTTCTGAGCCAGGCTTTCCTCTACGCTTTGAGTGTCGTCTAGACCCTATATTCACTCCCTTCTGAGCCAAACTTTCCTCGACGCTTTAAGTGTCGTCTAGACCCTCTACTCACTCCCTTCTGAGCCAGGCTTTCCTCTACGCTTTGAGTGTCGTCTAGACCCTCTATTCACTCCCTTCTGAGCCAGGCTTTCCTCTACGCTTTGAGTGTCGTCCAGACCCTCTATTCACTCCCTTCTGAGCCAGGCTTTCCTCTACGCTTTGAGTGTCGTCCAGACCCTCTATTCACTCCCTTCTGAGCCACACTTTCCTCTACGCTTTGAGTGTCGTCCAGACCCTCTATCACTCCCTTCTGAGCCACACTTTCCTCTACGCTTTGAGTGTCGTCTAGACCCTCTATTCACTCCCTTCTGAGCCAGGCTTTCCTCTACGCTTTGAGTGTCGTCTAGACCCTCTATTCACTCCCTTCTGAGCCAGGCTTTCCTCTACGCTTTGAGTGTCGTCCAGACCCTCTATCACTTCCCTTCTGAGCAACAGCTTTCCTCTACGCTTTGAGTGTCGTCTAGACCCTCTATTCACTCCCTTCTGAGCCAGGACATTCCTCTACGCTTTGAGTGTCGTCCTAGACCCTCTATTCACTCCCTTCTGAGCCAGCACTTTCCTCTATCGCTTTGAGTGTCGTTCAGACCCTCTATTCACTCCCTTCTGAGCCAGGCTTTCCTCTACACTTTGAGTGTCGTCTAGACCCTCTATTCACTCCCTTCTGAGCCAGGCTTTCCTCTACGCTTTGAGTGTCGTCTAGACCCTCTATTCACTCCCTTCTGAGCCAGGCTTTCCTCTACGCTTTGAGTGTCGTCCAGACCCTCTATTACACTCCCTTCTGAGCACAGCTTTCCTCTACGCTTTGAGTGTCGTCCTAGACCCTCTATTCACTCCCTTCTGAGCCAGGCTTTCCTCTACGCTTTGAGTGTCGTCCAGACCCTCTATTCACTCCCTTCTGAGCCAGGCTTTCCTCTACGCTTTGAGTGTCGTCTAGACCCTCTATTCACTCCCTTCTGAGCCAGGCTTTCCTCTACGCTTTGAGTGTCGTCCAGACCCTCTATACACTCCCTTCTGAGCAACACTTTCCTCTACGCTTTGAGTGTCGTCTAGACCCTCTATTACACTCCCTTCTGAGCCATACACTTCCTCTACGCTTTGAGTGTCGTCTAGACCCTCTATTCACTCCCTTCTGAGCCATACATTCCTCTACGCTTTGAGTGTCGTCTAGACCCTCTATTCACTCCCTTCTGAGCCACACTTTCCTCATCGCTTTGAGTGTCGTCTAGACCCTCTATTTACTCCCTTCTGAGCCAGGCTTTCCTCTACGCTTTGAGTGTCGTCTAGACCCTCTATTTACTCCCTTCTGAGCCAGACTTTCTAGATATGAAGACTCGGTCTGTTAAGCTGCACTCTCCACTCGACCACAGAGCTGTCACCACATGACATTTATCAGCCTGCATCGCCGCTCCGTGGCGAAGGGGTTACGGACGCTGTTCGTGATCCCGCATACCCACGTTCGAAACACAGCTGCGCACGATTTAGCAGCAGACCATATTGTGTTGGTTGTTTAGGAAATGGTATGGGTGCCGGTAGTTGATAAAGCAATGGCAAACTACTGAACATAAACATGCCAATAGATCACAACAGCAAAAAATAATGCTGTTGTTGACTGCAACGTCCTGTAAGATATGCATATAGCTTTATCACCGTCCGAAGGTTGTGGGTTCGAATGCGGACTTCGTCATTCGGTTCGCGAAAACAGTTTTCTCGTAGACTCCTGGGGAACGTTGTTAGAGCTACGGAGTATTGCTTTGTGTCACGCTTTCGCCAGCCCACCCAGCAGAAATCTTCTTCTTCTTCAGCGTTCCGAGCCATTGATGTTCTTTGCTGCAGATACAATCCGTCTCCATTCGTCTCTCTGGTTGACCTTCTCTTGCCAGTCGTTGATTCCAAGTGCTTGTAGGTCTGTATATATATTATCTCTCCACCGTCTTCTTGGTCTACCTCGGGGTCTACGGTCATTTATTTCCTGAGTGTAAGCGAGTTTTGTTTCCCTATTGTCTTTCATTCTTTCTATGTCCCAGCCATTATAGTCTATTAGCCTTCATGATACCAGTGATTAGTGGGGACTTAAACAGATCATAAATGTCTTTGTAACTTCTTCTTTTCCACTCTTCACTTTGTGTATCCCTAACGGGTCGAAAGATGCGTCTTAAAACTTTGTTCTCAAAAGCAATGGCAAACTACTGAACATAAACATGCCAATAGATCACAACAGCAAAAAATAATGCTGTTGTTGAATGCAACGTCCTGTAAGATATGCAGATAACTTTATCGCCGTCCGAAGGTTGTGGGTTCGAATGCGGACTTCGTCATTCGGTTCGCGAAAACCCAGCAGAAATACATCAATTAAATGTTATCAGTGACAAGTTGGGAAATACCTTAACAGAATCTAAACAAATTCTATAAAGATGGCAGGAATACTGCAGTGAAATGTATGATGTGAATTACTGTGAGGATATGACTGATATGCATGAACCAATGACAGCAGAAACAGAACCTGAACCCCCACTAGATGAAATTGCAATGGGCAATAAAGAACCGGAAGAATGGTAAATCACCAGGTTGTGATGAAATACCAGGTGAACTTAATTAAAGCGGGAGGAGAAGAAAGCATACAAATCTAGCATGCATTATGTAAAAAGATATAGAAATATGGTATATATGAGATTGAAAGAGAACTATCTTCATTCCAATACCAAAATAGGGCGATCTGAAAATATGCACCAACTATAGAACTGTTGCCCTGATCAGTGATGCAAATAAAATTCTACTAAAAATCATAATGGGAAGACTTCGTAAAAAAATGGAAGAAGAGATTAACGTTATTCAAGCTGGATTTAGACAAGGAAGAGGAACACGAGATCACATGCTCAGCATGCGTTTAATAATAGAGATGTGCATATAATGTAATGTGTACCTATTCTCCTGTTTTGTGGATTATTCAAATGAATTTGGCTGTGTACAACATCAGAAACTTTGTGAATCATGTGGACTATGGGCTTTCCATCATATTTAGTTCATTCATTCATTCGTTAATTCCGTAGCATGTCCTTTGCAGAACCTCGGTCTCATAACATCCTTCCGGCAAACCTCTCGATCATAAGCAAGATGTCCCGCGTCCGATGCACCCATATGGAGATCATCCGCCACATCCTGCACCCATCTTCTCTTCAACTCATAAAAATGCTCTATCTAGACCAACAAGCAGCGGTTAGAATAGATGGGGAGACATCAGATTGGTTTGACATCAAGCAAGGAGTCCGTCAGGGCTGTGTGCTGTCACCTTATTTTTTTAACCTGTATGCCGAAAATATAATGAGAAATGTCAGAGATGATATAACTAGGGAGCAATATGATGCCCTAAATATCGGTGGTCATGAAATACCAGAGATTCGATATGCTGATGATACAATATTACTATCCTCATCACAGACTGGTATAGAAAACTTAATAACTTCCACCCAAAGAAATAGTGAAAATCACAAATTATATCTTAAGATACCAAAAACAAAGATAATGCATACAGATAAAACTATAATGGAGAAAAGAAATAAATGTTAATGAGGAAAGATTTGAGGTGATGGAAAATTTTGAGTATCTTGGGAGTGTGTTGGATTACCAACAATGGTGACACAATGAAAGAAATTAAACGTCGACTATCAGGTGCTCTTCAAAGACTAAAACAACTTAAAAAATTATGGAGTGGGACAGATAGAACTACAAAAATTAGATTTTTAAGAGCATTCATCTTTTCCATTGCAACATACGCCTGTGAGACCTGGACACTTACTAAACAAGCTGAACAGCGCATAAATCCTTTTGAATAGAAATGTTATAGACGGGTTCTAAGAATATCTTGGGTAAAGAAAAGAACAAATGCATCCATACTTCAAGAGCTGAAAATTTAAGATTGGCTATTAAAGATGATAAAACAAAGAAAATTGATATATTTTGGTCACTTGAAACGTCATGAAAATTTAAAGAGAACAATAATGGAGGGGTATATGCCTTGGAAGAGAGTGTCACAGGCCCACGATACTACATAGTATAGCCGAGGGCAGTACTAACTAGACACGGGACAGTAGATACATGTCAGTTGCAGGGACAGTAAGGTAGCAACGACAGGTAGACAGGTACACTAAGAAAGCTCAGCGTTGTTTGTGTCTAGTACAGGTAAACATGTACTCGGGCCAGACCCGTGTCCATCGGACCACACCAAGCATCATGGGATTCACGGGATGTAGGGATTTATGTGTTCTACAAACAGAACACATAAATTAAATCACGGCATGGGGCATAAGAATTCAGAATCGTAAGGGCCATTACTAAATCTACAGAATATTTATAATCTTTACAGTTCTAGCAATTAGTTTCTTATTGTTTCCTTCATGTCATTTACAAATCAACTTTTGCTGCCATTTACAAATACGTTAACTTATATATGTGAAAGAAAACGAGCAAAGACTATTTACATAAGTATTTGTATTATTTAGTTTTCTCTCTGCATAATATATTTTTATAATCTATTTTTCTTTCTTATTTTATATAGTTGTATACCATAATATAAAGTTTGAGATATTAGTTAGTTAGTTATCAGTTGGGGTATCTTCGTTGCACTCCGGACATGTCCATAGGTGCTCAGATCCTCCCCCCAGCATATGCATCAGCGTCCGGTGGCTAATAGTGCCAGTTCTGTGTTGGTTGACGAGGCGCTTTGTTTTCCCGATGTACCTCTCGCGTCTGGCTGTGCCGATTCTTACTCCCAGGTCTTTCATCCTGGAAAGCGATGTGGAATCATTGACGTCAAAGTCCTCAGTTCTCGCCATATCTTTAAGGGCGTTAATAACATCGGCACGATCCATGGGCTGGCCATCTACAGGGGGTGCAGAGCCAGCCAATTTATCAGCTCGTTCATTTCCCTCGACTCCCGCATGTCCCGGGACGAAGATGAAGGTGACTTTGCGGACAACAGACTTCCGCAGGGACTCAGTCCACTGTCTACGTACAGATCCAGCTTCGACCTTCTGAATCATGCTCATTGAATCACTTAGTACACACACGTTGGTATAATGCTGTGATTCCAGCCATATGAAAGCCTGTGTAACTGCCATCACCTCCATCGTCATGCTGCTCGTGGTCATAGAGTGGGCACCACTGGATTCTTGAACGGTTCGGCCCGCTGAACGGGCTGTAAATGCCCACGCACTTCTCTGCTGCTTTACAACAGATCCATCTGTATAGATGAGCACTTCGGGGCTATCTGAATGATCATAGATGAGCGCGTTAACCTCCGCATTGACAGCGGCAGGGTTCTGCTCTCTGCACCGTCTGTCGAGTGTGATAATGCAGGAGAAGGTACACTTAAAAGCTGGAGGCACCGGCACCCATTCCTTGCCGGGGTTGATACTGGTAAGACTGCAGACCTGTCCGACGACATCTTCCGCCCGACCCATCCATGATTTGCCCCTCTTTAGCCTGTCACCCTTTTCTCTGAATACAGCGTCATGCAGAGGGTGCTGCTCATCTGCACTTATTTTTAAGTATGCACGAGCTCTCCAGATCTTGATCCTGTGTTCCATTGTCGGGAAGTCAAGGAGGTATCTCATTGCTACACAGCTGGTGTCTCTCGTGCAGCCCAAAATGATGCGCATGGCTTCGTTTTGTACCTTTTCAAGTCTTCCAATCTGTGTAGGGCTGACAGTGAGGATGGCCAGGGCATACTCGATGCGTGAAAGCACAAGTCCTTGGAACAGAAGTAATAGCAGTCTTTGCTCGATATTGGCAGTCGCCATGACTCTCATTGCTGCCAAACCTTTTCGAGCCTTCGTTATGACATAATCGACATGATCTCTGAAGGACAGGCTACGATCAAGCCTCACGCCAAGATATGTCATTGACTGGGTTCTACTCAGAATGCTCCCATCCATTCTTACTGCCGGCAGGTCTGTTTTCACAATATGGTTGTTTAGTGAGAACCATGTAACCGTTGCCTTTGCAGGGTTGACAAGGGCATCGGCATCAGCACACCATGAGGAAATTCGATCTAGTTCGCCCTGCATATAGTTGGCAACCGCCTGTCTATCTCGACCCTGTCGATACACGAGGATGTCGTCAACGAATGATAGAGTCCTACCCCTCCCATCCAACTGTTGTTCAGTGATCGGCACCGTATACACGTTGAATAGTACTGGTGACAGTGGTGAACCCTGCGGCAATCCTGGACATATCGTTATCGGCTCAGAAGACCAACTCCCGCATCTTAGCACCACCTTCCTTTGGAGTAGAATTGCAGCTATCCATCGTACAAGGTGAGGGTGCACTTTCAGTCTGAGGAGGGTTTGCATCAAGTGCTCGAAAGATACTCTGTTATATGCGTCCTCTAAGTCTATGGCGGCCGCACATGTCTCTTCTCTGACCTGAAATCCTTCGTAAACATCTTGAGCAAAGACCGCCGCATTCAGCCATGACTCTTTGTTGCGTCTGTATCCTCCAAGTGTGGGCGGGAAGCAGCCGAGCTGTTCCAAGTCCCAAGCAAGTCTGTGTGCTACAATTTTCTCCAGTAGCTTGCCAACAGTATTCTGCATCGTAATGATTCTGTAGCCGCTTATCTTGGAGTGGTCTTTGTTCGGTTTTGGCAGCGGCAGCAAGTAGCTGTGTAGCCATTCTTCTTTGACCTGACCCCTCTGGATACTGGTGTTGAATTCTCTGGCCAGTTCTTCCATGTCATCATCTGATATCACCATTAGGTCACCATATCGGATGCCGTCTGGGCCTGGGGCGGTGTTAGGTGATTTCTTGAGCATCGCACGCAATATGTCAACTGTGATTGTCCATTCTTCGTCTGTCCCGACCCCCTCGCACAACTGAGAGAGTGTTGTTGTGGTCCTCTGTCTGGCGGGCTCGTCTTTCTGGTCAGTCTGTTCTATGTAGCGTGCAAGAAGGGCCTTACCTTTATCCGCATCCGACTTTTTCCATGCGAGGTCTGTGCCTTGAAAGTCTGGAATACCCCTACGTTGTGCAGCACCGTTCATGCTCTTGTGGAGGCGCCAGAATGTCGTAAGAGATTGCTCGGAGCACACCTTCCTGCAGAACTCGTCCCATTTGTCGGCCTTGGCCTGTTTGGCGCAGGATTTGAATAAAGTCGTCGTCCTAACGACCTCAGTCTTCAGGTTCGCCAACTCAACCTGTGGCATGTTAGCCTTAGTTTGAGATATACTTACGTTATGCAATGAGTTATATTTTTGGCGGGCCGTTTATAGGCCATAAAGTGTTAACAGAAGAGTGAGATAGGGGCTCAAGTGTCAGTACATGATGCCAAACATTGGTTACGGCACCTGAAAGAAGTGCAAGCATATCTTCACTGATGGTTGCGGAATCTGGAAAAAGTGCAAGAACGTCTGACCCGATGGCTTCAAGGATTTCCTCTTTCACAAGGAACTGGAAGTGCATCTGATGCTGACCCGTATATTCTCAGCTGATATTGCACTCAGTGTCTGCAGCAGGAAGAGGACAGACATTGTTGAGCGTGCCCAACAGTTTGTACATCAAGATGATAACCCTCAATGCTCGCCTCCTGTACAAGGAGGATGAGTAAATTAATCATTTGCTTACATAATCAATAGTATAAACTAATAAGAAATATATAAGCACAGAAAGTGGTAGAATAGACACACACAAAATAGTCGTAATCGTATGTCCAAATAGCACATGTACTTATATATCAACTATCACACACACTGAAAGAAACATCTTAATATACCCGTGTAAGCAAAGCGACAGATAATAAATAACATATTCACACCAATCCTATTCAACGATCGTTTGGCAATACGAATCGCAAATGTCTCCAGCGGACGTTTTTCATTATTATTACATCTGAGCTGGACTAAAACACACACACAAAAGAATAAAATGCACCCTGTGATAGGGATTGATCCATGACCATTGCTTTGATAAGCGAAGAAAACAGCTCCTGCACATTGCCTAGATAAGCAAAGAAATGGGGGTTACTGTATCGAAATGGATACGCCGCCTGCTTCGCGACCTAACTTGTCTTTTCGAAAACGATCCCCTCTTTCGCATGACTTGCGTAAGTTTTTCCGAGACTCCTGCGGGCTTTCGCTGGAGCTACGAAGTTCGTGCCAATTAAGTCGATCGTCTAGGTTTTAGGCAGTGAAAATTGCGTCCTCTCCGAATGTATCCTTACAATAACACGTCATCAGTGGGGAATTCAGGTTTATCTGTCTGACAATGGTATTCTCACATTTTCTTCAGCCTTACTACTTTTCATTTCTGTTGATTTGTTAGTCATCATCATGCGTCATGTAGATAATCTTGTTCCGCCATGTTTCACCATTTCACACCATAACCAGAGTCGTTGAAAAGTTTTGTCTTTTGGTTTCGATTATGTCACGTGGTCTAACCATCCAGAAATGTAACTGTCTGCCTACCTTATGTTCTTTTCCCCATAATCTTGCAGGTTGTTATTTAGTTTTCTTATTTATTTCTTTTCATAACGTGTTTCAAAAATCTTGATTGTCTTCACCTAAATACCCTAAACATTTTACAGTTTTCATTTGTTTCTTGTAGGACTTGCTCGTTGGTTTTGACAATTGTATTCTTTCATTTTCTTCAGAAACCACATCATATATTTGTCAGCTTGTCTGATTACTGTCCACTTTTCACATCTATATAACAGTACAGGATCTATGTAGCATTTTAACAATCTTTTTTCTCTTGTAATTGACAATTTGTTATTGGTCAGTATATTTTCCCATTTTGCAAAGACTACATTTGCCAAAGCGATTCTTTTTCTAATCTCAATGACACATCTCTTATCAGATATTATGACTGTTCCGAGATAGTTATACCGACTCACTCTATGAAGTGAGAGAGAGAGAGAGAGAGAGAGAGAGAGAGAGAGAGAGAGAGAGAGAGAGAGAGAGAGAGAGAGAGAGAGAGAGAGAGAGAGAGAGAGAGAGAGAGAGAGAGAGAGAGAGAGAGAGAGAGAGAGAGAGAGAGAGAGAGAGAGAGAGAGAGAGTTGTTGCGACGCATTCTATGAATCGATGATTGTTCTTATTCACTCTATGAATTTACGAGAGTTGTACTTATTTACACTATGAATTGATTAAATATAATGTTGTAGGCATTTATTTTTAAAAACCAATTTGACATCATTTATTTCACTACCGTTATCTTCATTGGATTATATATTTGTATAAAGACTAAACTTGATGTTTACCTTCATTGGATTATATATTTGTATAAACACTAAGCTTGATATTTAAAAATATGTTTCTAGTAGTGCTTATCGGGACAACATTCCTTTTTATTAATATATCCTAAAGATCTGACTGCTACTATTTACGCTAATTATCGTCATCAGAATAATGTATTATTGTTCACATGATAAGAAATCATGGCACTCTTCCGACAGACGGGTCTAAATAGTTCTGCAGTGAATAATTTTATATAACTAACACTAACCCTAACCCTAACCCTAATCACTTATTCACTGCAGAACTATTTAGACCCGTCTGTTGTAAGAGTGCCGAAATCATAATATGGTACTTCGCTTGTTTATTTCCTTATGTTTTTTTTAAGCATATCCGGCTTATCATATGAACAGACTTGCATAATTGTTGAATGTTCTCCAAATTTATAATTAATTCTGTTAAAAATACTTCACGAAAGACCCCATAAATAACAACAAAAAATACCCATTAAAAATTAAATTACGGTATGGGACAAAAGATTTTAGAATCTTAAGGGCAATTACTAAATCTAAACATCATTTCTAATCTTTACAGTTCTGGCAATTACTTTCTTAAAGTTTCCTTCATTTTATTTACAAATCAACATTTGCTGCCATTTACAAATACGTTAACTTATATATGTGAAATGAAATTAGCATAGCCTATTTACACAAGTAATTGTATTATTTAGTTTTCTCACTGCATAATAGATTTTTATAATAATAATAAAGTGTTATCAACAGAGTAAGAAGGAGGTTCAAGTATCAGTACAAGATGTGGTTACTGTACCTGGAAGAAATGCCTGCACGTCTGCCCCGATGGCTTCAAGAAATGCCTCGTTCACAATGTCCAGGAACTGGAAGTGCTACTGATGTAGACCCGCACATTCTCAGCCGAGATTGCACTCAGTGTCTCCAGCAGGAAGAGGACAGACATTGTCGCAGTTGGCCATCCAGCTGAAGACCCTCATTGCTCGTCTCCTACCAAAAGAGGATGAGTACAGTGATCATTTACTTACTTAATAAACGTAATAAATTATTTTTAATAAGTTTGCACTCTATGAATTGACGAGAGATACTTGTGCGGATTCACTCTATGAATTGACGAGAGATACTTGTGCGGATTCACTCTATGAATTGACGAGAGATACTTGTGCGGATTCACTCTATGAATTGACGAGAGATACTTGTGCTGATTCACTCTATGAATTGATGAAACATAATCTTTCTAGGCATTTATTTGTGAGAAACTTGGCATTACAGATTTTACTGCCGTTACCTTCATTGGCTTATATTTATACAAATGCTAAACATTATGTTTATAAAATATGTCTCTAGTAGTGTTTATTCGGGAAGGATTTCTGTTTCTTAATATTTTCTACCCATCTAACTGCAACCACCAACGCTAATTAAATATTAAATAAAATTATTATTCAAATGAGGAAAACTATTATAATGGTATATCCATTGTTTAATTCCTTATTATTTTTAGAGCATATACGGATTATCATAACAACAGGCTAGCATAATTGTTAAGTGGTCACCGAATTTATAACAATTTCGTGGGAGACCACATCAACAACCGGAACAGACTTTAACTAAATTAAGACATGGGACATAACAATTTATAATGTTAAGGGACATTATTCAAACTAAATTGTTTTATAATATTTACATTTCTGTGAATTACTTTCTTAGTTTTTCGTGAATTTCATTAGACATCATCCTTTATTTTTACATTCAAACACCTTAATATATATTCTTGAAATATATATATCTTATGTACACAAATAATTACATTTATTAGTTTTCTCTTTGCACAATACATTTTTATAATCTATTCTTCTTGCTTTGTCATAATAATATATTTTAATTTGTTATTTTTTTTACAGTGCAATAATGTGTAGTTCTGAAAGTTATATTTTTGGCAGGCCTTTCAAAGGTCAATAAAGGTACCATCCAAAGTAGCTAACTTCAGTCTATGTTTGCTCTCTCTCTCTCTCTCTCTCTCTCTCTCTCTCTCTCTCTCTTGCGCGCGCGTGCGCGCGCGCGCGTTTTGCAATTTACTTTGTAAAATGGTATGCTTGTTGCGAACTATACATGTATGACAAATTATGTAGGTACATACAAGATTAACATTTTCAGAAAGCAAAAGTAAATGATAATACTTTGAGTATGAATGATTCAGTGATACCGTTAAACTTGTTTAAATAAAACCATGTGTGATTGAGAATACTTGGAGTATGAACGAATTTCTATTGGAAGATGTTAGTGTGCATGAGAGCAAATGATTACACCACCATCATAATCAACAAGTAATATGTAGGTAATTACACCATGCCTTGAATTGAGTATTATCACGTGTAATAGAATTCACATAAATTGTATATACTGTTTTCGCAAATGTAACATAAACACACAACGCACCTTGTACCAATTTTTATAAAAATATTCATGTTATGATACTCCATGCTGACTTATAGAAAATCCATCAGAAAGTATCCGGTTGTCAGAAGCAGCGCCCCCGCACCTTTTCCGCGGGGAGTGCTTCGATTCCATTACTTTCCTCACACTACATGGTGGCGGAACTTCCCGAGTCTCACACTACATGGTGGCGGAACTTCCCGAGTCTCACACTACATGGTGGCGGAACTTTCCGAGTCTCACACTACATGGTGGCGGAACTTCCCGAGTCTCACACTACATGGTGGCGGAACTTCCGAGTCTCACACTACATGGTGGCGGAACTTCCCGAGTCTCACACTACATGGTGGCGGAACTTCCCGAGTCTCACACTACATGGTGGCGGAACTTCCCGAGTCTCACACTACATGGTGGCGGAACTTCCCGAGTCTCACACTACATGGTGGCGGAACTTCCCGAGTGTCCTTCTTTCAGCGTATGCTGACATCCTGATGTCCAGCTTCTAGACGCCTTACTGGCCAGTGGCGTTTTATTTCACAATAAGATTGTGGGCGTGACACGAGTAAGGGAACGCTACAGTATGCCGTCACAGCGGGGAAGCTGGAGTAGAGGAGAGGCAGGGGGAGACCAAGAGGGAAGATGCCTGGTAGTTTGACATCATCACATGGAGAAACATCACATTAGAAATGAGTGGCAGCCCACGAGACTGAAGTTTATACACAGACATGATTGTCTTCGCCACATGGCATGGACTAAAGGAAGAAGTGAGATAAACCATTAAAACGCCTCAGAATGCATACTTCATCAATTGTTGCCCATTTCATTTACAGGTATCACCGTTGTCTCACCTGGACGCTATACCCCTTCCCCTCCTATCATTTTGCTATGGCTATCTGTAGCGTTATGTGATTCAACCTCCCCCACCCCTAAACCTGCCAATACTACCTTCGAATAACTTGTTCCTCTCCAGCCCGCGTGTCCGCATGTTCTCTACTGCCACCATTCGAAACGCGTGCTACAAGAGCGCTGTGCCCATAACAAGGCAGCTCTTCACGACAGATAAGTAACCATTATGTATATGTTCGTGTAGATTGTTTTTGTATAGAGCACATTCGATGTGTGCTTGCTGACGAAGGTTATAACTGCCGCTTGTGATTGCATTGTACTAAAATTGTCGCATTCTACTTAGGGGAAGAAAGCCTCACAAATGAATTGTATATTTGGTTTGAGGATCTTAGCCAAGACTTAACACTTTTTTCTGTACGAGTAAAAGAGGCGATTATTCTCCTCTCCTTATAGCCCATGCCGTCTGGCGTTGGTGACCATGCCTGTCTGGAACCTTCTGTCTGATGTGCTGCCAACCATTTCTGACACTGATATTCCTGCATACAACAGTGTCAAACAGCCCAGTATCGTCTCTCATGTTCTTCCCCTGCCTGTCCTTCCCTTCAAGTTTCTCGTTGTGACAACATACTCCAGCTTTCTCATTCTCATGGCGTTCTCTAAGAATATGAGCAAATATTAATTCCCATATTAGTATCTTCTTCAAGTGCCATATCTGTACAGAAGGTTGGATGTTGTTGTTGTTGTGTGTCCATCAAGAGTAATGATGACCATTTATTTCATCCAGTGGGGTTAAAAGTATGTAGCCGTGAGTTCTAAGATGGCTGATAAGGCCTATTTTGGCTCAAAATGTTCTTTGACAATGTGGACAAAGAACGTTTCTGGAGGAGGATTTCCTGCAGTGGTTTTTCTGTCCTGCCTTTTCTTCTCAGCTCTTGCAGTCCTGGTTGCCTCTATCGTGACTGTGGATGTAGCTAGATTACAACACATTGCATATAAAGCATGTCCAGATTATCATAACAACAGGATAGCATAATTGTTGATTCCATCATGTTCCACGCCGGACAGCGTGGGCAGTCATGACTCGCCATTTAACACGATCACCAGAGTCGTGCATCAGCTCAGTGTTCCTGTCTCGCCCATGCCATGTGGCTAAACCTTCCACGTATTTTCTTCCTCTTGGTCTGTTCCCTTCGATCTTGCCAGTTGTCACTAAGCTCCCCAATCTATTTCTTCTCATAACATGTCCAAAAAGTTTTGACTGTCTATGTCTAATTTCTCTAATCAATTTATGATCTTCATTTGTTTCCTGTAGTACTTGGTCATTGGTTTTTCTGTCTGTCCATTGTATTCTTTGCATTTTCCTTAGAAACCACATTTCTGCAGCCATCAGATGTTTTTCATCTTGACTGCACATTGTCCAAGTTTCACATCCATATAAAAGCATAGGCTCTATGTATCCCATCAACACTCTTTTTCTCGTTTCAATTGACATCTTTTTATTGGTCAGAATGTTTTTTCATCTTGCTAAAGGCTACTTTCGCCATGGCGATTCTTGTTCTAATCTCTTCAAGGCATCTCCCATCAGATGTTATGACTGTTCCAAGATAATTGTACCGATTCACTTGTTGAAGAATATTTCCATTTGAGAACAGAACGCCCTTATGTAAAAAAAAAAAAAATGTTTTAAACACGACAAACGTAATCAGTGTTCACTGCTAGAAAACACACTGCTGAGCGAGCTGACAGCAGATCTGCAGTCGTCAGAAGCAGCCACATTTTCTCTCTCCCCCCCTCCCCCCACACCCCCGACGAGTACCTCGCGTCCATTACGTTCCTCACTCTTCCCGGGGGAGGGTCTTCCCGTGTGTCCTTCTCCTGCCGTGTGTTCACATCCTGATCTCCAGCTTGGAGTCGCTTTAATCGCTGATGGCGGTTATCCCACAATAAGTTTGTGGACGTGTCAGAGAAAGGGAACACTGCAGTATGACGTCACAACACTGGTGCTGGTGCAGAAGAAAGGCAGGACGGACGAACGAACGAACGAACGAACAAGCTTTATTTTCAATGGGTTAAGAAGTGGACACGCAAGGCCGTCAAAGGAGAGACTAAGCTGTGCGGTATGGCATCATGGCATGGAGGATTATCAACATCGGAAAGGAGTGGCAGCACACGAGACACACGGCCGTGCGCAGACATGATCACCTTCGCCAGACTTTGGGATATTGGATCGGAAGTCCAAACCATAATACAGTAAATACCAGGGATTATGAACCAGAAATCAATCCAGAACTCTATTTGAGTCGTGGTTCTGAGAGACAAACAGGAGAATAGAAGAACAAGAATAACAGAAATTGATTTAGCAAATCTAATTTAAAAACAAATAGCACAAGAACAAAACAGACTTTTCCCAACTATATTGTTACCTGTTTAAAAACAAGAGAATTGTATATTTATTAATTCCTTTATTTCTACATAACTTAACCACGGAATATAACTGGTAATAATAGCGTGATGTCTAGAAAGCTGAGATATTTTGGCCATGTTAAGCCTCACGGTAGTTTGGTAAGAACCAGGTTAGAAGGCGTAGTTCCGGACAGAGAAGCCAGGGGTTGACCACCACGAAATTGAACACGGGAAATTGGGGACGCCTTGGGCATGGACATAAATTAGGAAGGGGAACTGGCGACGCGTCGTAAACCTATGCGACGGGCCGTGATGAGAGCGACGTTCTGCAGGATATATGCTACATGATGATGATAGTTGCCGTGACCTAGTTGACTGGTAAGGTATTTCATGTCCTGTTTAAAGAAAAGAACAAATGCAGCCATTCCCCAAAAGCTGAATATTGAACAAGGTTGGCTATTAAAGACGATAAAAACAGAGAAAATTGAAATATGTTGGTCACTTGAAACGTCACGAAAGATTAAAGAGAACAATAATGGAGGAGTATGTGCCCGGGGTTCTGCAACAGACATGCTACTGAATGAACGAATGAATATCCCATTGACAGGACATCGCTGTCAACACCAGCATGTTACTGCTGTTGTTGAAGTCTTGGCAAGTTTACGTTCAGTAGTTTGCGTGTTCAGGTTTGTCCTAAACAATAACCCTAACCTTTCACTGAAAACATTGCGACAACATTGGAGACTAGAAATATTAGAGACAGAGCTGGCTAGAGGAAGACAATGCTGGATGAGTTGATACACCAGCTAAGAAGAATATCGGCTATTGAGTTAATCACACATACAGAGGAGAGATGGTTGTGTGAATAACATTTACTTTACATGACGTCACGGTCAACCCTAGCATTTTTTGGCTGTTTGTGATTTCTTGGCAAGCTTGCGTTCAGAAGTTTGCCACTGCTTTCTGAACGACCAGTACTCATTCCATTGTATGAAAACCAACGCAAGGCGGTCTGCTTCCAAATCGCCCGCAGCTGTGTTTTGAACGCGGTATGCGAGAATACGAATTGAGCGCGTAAACCCTTGGCCACAGACCCGGCTGAACCATAAGGCGTATCCGAAGTCAAACCCACAACTTCCAGGGCGTGACGTAGGTGGCTGAACCATTTCGCCACGGAGACCCTGTGTGCAGGATATCGCCACTGGAGATCTTCATATACGACACTTCCCTCCTGGCACCAGAAGAGACCCTGTATGCAGGATATCGTCACTGGAGATCTTCATGTACGACACTACCCTCCTGGCACCAGAAGAGAGCCCTGTATGCAGGATATCGTCGCGCTCCCTCGCTTGAACTCAAGCGTATTCCATAAATGCTACTTTTAGTATCAATGGACTGAATGTTGTGCGTTTATTGACTGCTCCTTATTACCAGTGTCCCTCGCGATTCGGGTTCAGACGTACTTGTAATTTATGTCCTTAAATCAAGTACAAGAAGTCAACATTTTAGTCTAATTGTCCGGTGCAGGGGTTGAACCTCCTACCTCAGCATCAGCACACCGGATGTTTAAGAACGAGCGCTCTTATCCATTCGCCCATGCTGATGTAAACAAATTATTGTTGCATGTTAATCTGTCTACAATCTCTTAATTATTTCAGCCTCTCACATTTCATCGTCTGTTGTTAATTGATATAGGTAAGAACAACTGTTGACCTGCGCAAATGGCTTACCATTCACTTTAATTTTCAAAAGTAGCTTGATACTGTCAATGTTGATAACAATGTTTTAGTTTACTTTATGTTTACATCCAATCATTTTGATCGCCTAATGTTTGCAATCATGTCCGCTATGGTTCAGTTAATAAAACTAATAAAACAAACGTCGTGTGTATCTTTTACTGTTTACCTCTACTCCTCCAACATGGAGTTAAGAGGTCTTCGTGACCACTGGGTTAACGCGCTTGCGCTTACATTTCCGGTGCCTTGACAGCGGTTAAATCCCTACACCTGTGAGCTGGACATAGAAGTTTACTTCTAGTTCAGAAAGTAATGGCAAAAAATAAAGTAAAAATCAATTAGTTGCATATTCTTTACCGGACGTTGCAGTCAACCCCATAATTGTTTGGCTGTTCGTGATGTCTAGGCAAATTTACGTTTAGTGGTTTGCCATTGCTTTCTGAGCGACCAGCATTCATACCTTTATATGGGAAATCAACGCAAGACAGTCTGCTTCCAAGTCCTCCGCAGCTGTGTTTTTAACGCGGTATGCGGGAATACGAATTGCGTCCGTAAACACTTCGCCACGGAGCAGCAATGGCAAAGTACTGAACGTAAAATTCACTTGAAAATTGACCTGTGATTTGGGGTGGTTCGCGACATCATTTAAAGCACATGCAACATTTTTAATGTGAATCCAGTCTTCTTTCTGCCTGTTGAAATTTGATCACTAAATTACCATTGTGGTTGGATGAAGAATGGCTTGCACGTTGAATTGGATTAAAGTGAGGAAGAGTTGATCAGTTCGTCGACAATACAGTCTCGCCTGAGTCTATCAGAATCCAGTGGCAAGACAAGTCAAGACGACTGGAGACGAATACAGGTGCAGTGGATGACCAGAGCACTCTACGTGCCTTGCCGTGGTTATTAAAATAAACGTTGTACAGACCTGGGGCTGATGCACAGCCTTGTCTCACAACTCTAATGCAATACGTCTCGAGCTCTCCGCTGCCTTTATCAACCCGGTACACATGACTAGACGGGTTAACCGTTGAGTGTACGACTAAGCTCATACTGCTCCTCGTGGCGGAACAGGTGATTCTGTATTCGGCGGTCGGCGACACACAAGGTCCAAAACTCGAGGGAGAGTGGGGGATAAAAAGGAATGCATGGTTTAATGGCGAGAGGGTCGACTTCATTGCAACAGGTTTTATCCCATATGGCTCGGTGTCTTTCCGCAGAGCGGCCTGCGTATCACAAAGTATGATATCCGTATCTCCAGCGACGACTCCCATGACGTTATCAGTGGGAATATTTGAAAGCTAAGCCTTACCACTTTTCATTTCTATATATTTGTTTTTTATGATCATGTCATGTAGATAATAATGTTCGGCCATGTTTCACCGTTAAGCACTATCACCAGAGTCGTGGATCAGCTTTGATTTCTGGTCTCGATTACGTCACGTGTGTAACAAGATCGCCTTGGGTAGTGAGAGTGAACCACCCCCGAGGTGTCTCTGGCACTCCCGTGTATTCTAGCCCCAGGGGTTGGACAGGCAGATACACATTTTTACTCTGTGGTTGATCTCATATTAGTTAATTATGTCTACAAGCCCCTCCAGATTCTAGACCCCCACTAACTACCTACTCCTGTGGAACAATGAACACTTAGGCATCGTCCGAGACCACACTCAATCATTATACAAAGAGCAAGTCAACTTACATAAAGTTTATTCTACCCTTGAGAATATAGAACTGAAATGAACATCCTGATAGAATAATCTATTTACACAAATAGAGGATAGAGTAGAGACAGAATCAGAGATATGGTTGTCATCATCAGGTTGAGAAGTAGATTGGATGCAGATGTCCCGTCCAGTCGGTCCGCCACTCACCCGGCTTCCTTCCAGTGAGATGACTAGAACCTTGGAAGACCACTACGTCTCCAGAGCGTGGATCCACAACAATAGAGTCACTGCTGGACCTCACTCAACTGGACCAACTGCATCTTTATCACTCCTCCTAAGTCACTGCTAATACACAGTTCTATAACAACACTGGCTGGGAGACAATCCTCCTGGACTTGACTCCAAGTATTCGTGACTTCGATGAACCTAAGTAATCACTGACCAATCTAATGGTCCCGCAATCATAGCACAGTAACACTGCTTGAAGAATATGTCAATAACCAATTCAATGGTCCTATACTCATATCACAGTACCACTGCTTGAAGAATCAGATAAGGCAACTGATATGTCACTGAGTCCTACACGAACACAGTTCCAAGTCTTCGTACTCGTTCAGTACACTATTAGAATCAGACATCTACTTTCAAGGAAGACAATTCAGGTTGGACTATAATCTATTGTCCCTTCCACCTGGTAACACTTGCCACAAGTTAATAGCTGGTGTAGTTCTTCTCAAGACCTGCCACTATAGCTGTCATAAGAACCATTCAAGTGTCTAAATTTCGTTTTTCCGCGTTTAGGCGGAACCACCGTAATAATATACGGTCAGGTGTTTCCCTTCTTTGAGCATCATTGCTCAAATTGCTGAAATGTTCCTAGCTGAAATAGAGTATCTTCTAATGCAGAAAAACATCACAAACCATCACGTCCCACACGTGCACCTTCAGGGCACCTGTATTACTTGATGCAAACCTTCACGCATGGTGAATCACACTGGGTACATGGTGTGGTTGAGTCTGGCGTGATAAGTAAAGAATTGAACCCTTCGCTGTGTCACACGAAGTGGTTTCCCGCCAACGACAATTATAGTTGACTGGTTCCTCAACAGGCAAACTCCTGAAAAGGAAGAGCGACCGGTGAGAGTATACTGGCCCAAACATTAGTCCACATGCATCCTACCAATGACTACTCAACCCTCAGTCATGCTACTTAGTTATGCATATAACTAAAGCATTATCTCTATCTGGAGAGTAGTAAAGCATGGGTTCAGTAATGTCAGCTAGCCTCACAGAACAGCCCAAACAGAGCAAGAAATCAGAATGACGAGTCTGATCGTAGGTCTCACCTATCCCTAATCATCTACCAGTCGTCGCTAACGTCAGTAGTGAGAGTAGGCTGTTATCATAGTTCTAATTTAATCGAACTAAACAATAAGGTAAAGAGTCCCTGGACTCGTTCCTTACATCATCAATGTTCATTAATAAACATAATACTGATCAATATACCATCCCTCGGGATATAGGAATAGTACATGATCATATCCAATATGTACACATGCCTATTTGCTGGGGGGGGACCACCTGCCCACGCCATAGCAAACTCTTCTAATCAGACTCCTCCTTAGAGTCAAGAAGCCTTCTTGAGAATACATGTTCCCCACATGTTCCAAGGGTGATGTTCCAGTTCCGCCCTCCCAAGTGGTTTAGCCTTGGCTGGACCGAACTTCATCGTTGGCCTGGTCTGCCAACCTATACTTTCATAACTTGCTTTCAAATCCCCCATCTCCTATATGTCCCCGTGTCTCTTACAACCTCCTTGCATCCTTCCATACTTCCAGCACCTTAGCATTCACTCGCACTAGCGCCAGTATGAAAGAACAGGATAGCTCAGACAAGAATTCAGAACGCATATTTATATCGCGACGGCACGCACTGTTATCCCGCGTCGACCTATTCGGCGTTCTGAATTACTCCAGGACGTATCACATGCCATGACCTAATATATATACACAATGCCACATCATATATATATATATATATATATATATATATATATATATATATATATATATATATATATATATATATATATATATCATCAATGCAGACTTACCTACACACAGAAATCCCGTGTTCCACACAATGAATTCACTATTAAGTTATTACACAATAGTTGCATCATTCCTGGTGGCACAGAACTAAGTTCTTTCTTTACTTAGTACTAGGCACAATTTTGTCTGAATCTCCACCTACCAACTTACCTGGTTTTCTAACCGTTCTCACGGCTTCATCAACTGACTGACATACATCTAGGTTTCTATCAGGCACAAGTAACTCTGTTATATTCTAACACAGCAACCTAATAGATGCAACGATTTGCGATATATGGTAAATATAATTTAAACCCAAATCGCCCACATCGCATTCCTGCGTTCCCAACAGCTGATTCGCGAACATACGTTGGTAAACAAACACACGATTAGCCGTCAGCAGCGTTATCGATCGGTTTGCTAATTAGTATGCAAGGACATCCGCATAGGTAATGAGGTTAGAACGATGGCGTTTTGTACACACTTACAAAGTTAAATGATTTAAACAAATAAGTACCTGAATGTCCAGAACCAGACTCCAGTCAGCTTTCAGAACTGTTCAAGGGCTCCTCAGCCTCCTTTCCGTAACAGTCAGCCGAATCATGGTTGAGGTGAGACGCAACACAAAATGGCTCACACAGGCCTGCGTCTGCTCTCTTCGAGCAAAATTGAAGTGAATGAATGGTTTAGCCAATTTCCCCACTCGTGCCAACTCAATGCGCACGAGGAGCTAGTGCTTCTTGGGAAAAGACACTTTCTCGGGAAACCGTCATTCTCCGCCTAGAATTTCTAGATCTCTCTGCACGAGAATCTAGTGCTATACCCAGCCTCACGGGTCACTCAAATTCAGGTGCTCCGAGAAGATTCTAGATGGTAATTCCTCCATCGGCTTCCCTCAGTCTATTTATAGCTGGGAAAGTCCCCCGATGACGCGCCAAAATAGTGCGGAATCTTTACGACCCAAGACAGATAAACGCGTTTCGTCACAACGTGGACTAACCATCCAGATATTTATCTCTCTGCACTCCTTTTGTTCTTTCAACCACAATCTTGCAGGTTGTTACTAAATTGTCTAGTTCTCTGTTTTTCTATTAATAACGTGCCCAAATAATCTTGACTATCTACCTTTAATTTCTCTAATCAATTTATTGTTTTCATGCTTTCCTTGCAGGACTTTCTCTCTTTTTTTTTTTTTTTGGGTCTGTCCTTGATATTCCTTGATCTCCATGTCCAGATTATCATATCGACCGGCTGGCATAATTGTTGAGTGGCCACCGAATATATACACACTTCTGTTCAAAGAAATTCTGGAGAAAAAATACACAGAAACAAAAAGAAAAAATTAAATTAAAGCATGGGACATAACAACTTTACATATTAAGGGACATTACCTAATCTAAAGATATTTCTAACATTTACATTTATGGCAATTACCTTGTTAATCATTCTTTAATTTTATTTGCAAATCAAACCTTAGTACTATTTCCCAATACTTTATGTTCTATACTTGTATGTTAAAGAAAAATAAATAGCATATTAACACAAGCAATTATATTACTTATTTACTTTCTCGCACAATACATTTTTATGCTTTCCTGTCTTTTCTAGCATAATATATGTATAAATTTACATCCCATTGTGTTGGCATGAGTTTATATTTTTGGCAGGCCTTTGAAAGGCCAAAATATTCGGCTTTTCTTTCTCTGCATTTTGGCTAATATCAAAGTGTAGTATCTGCACTTGATCTGGCCAGGGTCCGCAGCAGAGGCGGTCATCCGGATGACACAGGGACGAAGGACCACATGTGGCGTTACCCTGAAGAACAGAAAGCCCTCATATAAAAAACTAACAAAAAGTTAGTATACACTGACAAACGTTAATCAATGTTCACTGCTAGAAAAGACATTGCTGAGCGAGCTCACAGCAGGTCTGCAGTCGTCTAAAGCAGCCACATCCCCCCCCCCCCACCCCCACCTTCATCCGCTAGACTAGTACGTCGCGTCCATTACGTTCCTCAAACTTCAAACTTCCCGGCGGAGGGTCTTCCCGTTTGTCCTTCTCATGCCGTGCGCTCACATCCTGATCTCCAGCTTGGAGACGCTTCTCTGATGGCGGTTATCCCACAGTACGTTTGTGGACGTGTCATGAGAAAGGGAACACTGCAGTATGTCGCCACAAGGGTAAACTTGAGCAGAAGACAGGCAGGGGGATACGAAGGAACAAACGAAAAAACTTTATTCTCAAAGGATTAAGTATTGGGCACGCAGGCCCCTCTAAAGAGAGACGATGATACGCGGCTGGCATCATTGCATGGAGGAATATGACATTAGAAATGAGTGGCAACACACGAGACACAAGGCTACCATATACATGATCAGACTTTGGGATATTGAATCGGATGTCCAAAGCATAATATACAGTAAAGGTAACACTTGCTCGCTATTAATTTAAATATGCCGGTCTCCCCGGCCTAGGGTTTAACGTGTTTCTCCGTAATCCCGTATATTCTCGTGAGTAACGTAACCTGCCCGAGAATCGGTAGCGGTTCTCGCCGCGTTGGTAACTTACGGGGTATGTGAGCTGGTCGCTCAGAATGCAGTGGCAAACTATTGAGCGTAATCTTGCCTAGTGCATCAACAGCAGCTGAAAAATGCTGATGTTGACCGCAACGTCCTGTAAGAGATATGAAAAAAACATTAATTGTATTTGATATAAGAATCTGTTCATTTTGTTGCATGTTTTGGTTGTTTGTGTTGTTGTTGTTGTTGCTCTCTCTCTCTCTCTCTCTCTCTCTCTCTCTCTCTCTCTCTCTCTCTCTCTCTCTCTCTCTCTCTCACTATCGCTCTGTTCTCTCTCGCTCTCTTCTCTCTCGCTCTCTTCTCTATCTATCTATCAATCTATCTATCAATCTATCTATCAATCTATCTATCAATCTATCTATCAATCTATCTATCTATCTGTCAACCTATTGTCAATCAATCAATCAATCGATCAATCAATCAACTGATCAATCGATCAATCGGTCGATAGATCGATCAATCTATCTATCGGTCGGTCGGTCGGTCGGTCGGTCGGTCGGTCGGTCGGTCGGTCGGTCGGTCGGTCGGTCGGTCGGTCGGTCGGTCGGTCGGTCGGTCCGGTCGGTCGGTCGGTCGGTCGGTCGGTCGGTCGGTCGGTCGGTCGGTCGTCGGTCGGTCGGTCGGTCGGTCGGTCGGTCGGTCGGTCGGTCGGTCGGTCGGTCGGTCGGTCGGTCGGTCGGTCGGTCGGTCGGTCGGTCGGTCGGTCGGTCGGTCGGTCGGTCGGTCGGTCGGTCGGTCGGTCGGTCGGTCGGTCGGTCGGTCGGTCGGTCGGTCGGTCGGTCGGTCGGTCGGTCGGTCGGTCGGTCGGTCGGTCGGTCGGTCGGTCGGTCGGTCGGTCGGTCGGTCGGTCGGTCGGTCCGGTCGGTCGGTCGGTCGGTCGGTCGGTCGGTCGGTCGGTCGGTCGGTCGGTCGGTCGGTCGGTCGGTCGGTCGGTCGGTCGGTCGGTCGGTCGGTCGGTCGGTCGGTCGGTCGGTCGGTCGGTCGGTCGGTCGGTCGGTCGGTCGGTCGGTCGGTCGGTCGGTCGGTCGGTCGGTCGGTCGGTCGGTCGGTCGGTCGGTCGGTCGGTCGGTCGGTCGGTCGGTCGGTCGGTCGGTCGGTCGGGTCGGTCGGTCGGTCGGTCGTCGGTCGGTCGGTCGGTCGGTCGGTCGGTCGGTCGGTCGGTCGGTCGGTCGGTCGGTCGGTCGGTCGGTCGGTCGGTCGGTCGGTCGGTCGGTCGGTCGGTCGGTCGGTCGGTCGGTCGGTCGGTCGGTCGGTCGGTCGGTCGGTCGGTCGGTCGGTCGGTCGGTCGGTCGGTCGGTCGGTCGGTCGGTCGGTCGGTCGGTCGGTCGGTCGGTCGGTCGTCGGTCGGTCGGTCGGTCGGTCGGTCGGTCGGTCGGTCGGTCGGTCGGTCGGTCGGTCGGTCGGTCGGTCGGTCGGTCGGTCGGTCGGTCGGTCGGTCGGTCGGTCGGTCGGTCGGTCGGTCGGTCGGTCGGTCGGTCGGTCGGTCGGTCGGTCGGTCGGTCGGTCGGTCGGTCGGTCGGTCGGTCGGTCGGTCGGTCGGTCGGTCGGTCGGTCGGTCGGTCGGTCGGTCGGTCGGTCGGTCGGTCGGTCGGTCGGTCGGTCGGTCGGTCGGTCGGTCGGTCGGTCGGTCGGTCGGTCGGTCGGTCGGTCGGTCGGTCGGTCGGTCGGTCGGTCGGTCGGTCGGTCGGTCGGTCGGTCGGTCGGTCGGTCGGTCGGTCGGTCGGTCGGTCGGTCGGTCGGTCGGTCGGTCGTCGGTCGGTCGGTCGGTCGGTCGGTCGGCAGGTCGGTCGGTCGGTCGTCGTCGGCGTCCGGTCGGTCGGTCGGTCGGTCGGTCGGTCGGTCGTCGGTCGGTCGGTCGGGTCGGTCGGTCGGTCGGTCGGTCGGTCGGTCGGTCGGTTCGGTCGTCGGTCGGTCGGTCGGTCGGTCGGTCGGTCGGTCGGTCGGTCGGTCGGTCGGTCGGTCGGTCGGTCGTTCGGTCGGTCGGTCGTCGGTCGGTCGGTCGGTCGTGAGCACATGGCGCAAATGATGTTATTTGTGTCCCAACTGCTTGTTCTGGAGTGAGCTCGTGGTGAAATTGATGTATTTATGCCCCAATTGCTTGATTTCGAGTGAGCACGTGGCGCAACTGATGGTATTTATGACCCAACTGTTTTTTCTGAAGTGAGCATGTGGCGCAACTGATGTTATTTATGCCCCAACTGCTTGTCCTTTAGTGAGCACGTGGTGCAACATATTATTTTTGCCCCAAAGCTTGTTCTGGATGAGCACGTGTGGAAGCAATTGATGTTATTGTATGCCCAACTGCTTGTTTTAGGAGTGAGCACGTTGGTGGAACTGATGTTATTTTTGCGCCAACTGCTTTTTCTGGAGTGAGCACGTGCGCAACTGATGTTATTTATGCCCCAATGCTTGTTCTGGAGTGAGCACGTGGTGCAATGATGTTTTATGCCCCAACTGCTTGTTCTGAGTGAGCACGTGGTGCAATGATGTATTTATGCCCCAACTGCTTGTTCTGGAGTGAGCACGTGCGCAACTGATGTTATTTATGCCCCAACTGCTTGTTCTTGGATGAGCACGTGGCGAAATGATGTTATTTATGCCCCAACTGCTTGTCTGGAGTGAGCACGTGCGCAACTGATGTTATTTATGCCCCAACTGCTTGTTTGAGTGAGCACGTGGCGCAACTGATGTTATTTTGTCCCAATGCTTGTTCTGAAGTGAGCACGTGGCGCAACTGATGTTATTTATGCCCCAACTGCTTGTTCTGAAGTGTACCCTTGGCGCAACTGACGTTATGTATGCCCCAAATGCTTGTTCTGGAGTGAGCACTTGGCGCAACTGATGTTATGTATGCCCCAACTGCTTGTTCTGAAGTGAGCACTTGGCGCAACTGACGTTATGTATGCCCCAAATGCTTGTTCTGGAGTGAGCAAGTGGTGCAACTGATATTATTTTTGCCGCAACTGCTAGTTCTGGATTGAGCACGTGGTGCACATTGATGTTATTTATGCCCTAACTGCTTGGTCTGAAGTGAGCACGTGGTGCAACTGATATTATTTTTGCCCCAACTGCTAGTTCTGGATTTAGCGCGGGTTGCAATTGATGTTATTTAGTGCCACCAACTGCTTGTTTTGGAGTAAGCACGTGTGCAATTGATGTTGTTTATGCCCCAACTGCTTGTTTTCGAGTGAGTACGTTTGTGTACTGATGTTATTTATGCCCCAAAAGCTTGTTCTGGAGAGAGCACGTGGCGCAAATGATGTTATATTTGCTCCAACTGCTAGTTCTGGATTGAGCACGTTGCGCAATTGATGTTATTTGTGTCCCAACTGCTTGTTCTGGAGTGAGCTCGTGTGAAATTGATGTTTTTATCCCCAATTGCTTGATTTCGAGTGAGCACGTGGCGCACTGAATGGTATTTTGACCCAACTGTTTTTGTTCTTAAGTGTTTACGTGGCGCAACTGTGTTATTTATGCCCAACTGCTGATCTGAATTGAACACATGGCGCAAATGATGTTATTTATGTCCCAACTGCTTGTTTTGGAGTGAGCTCGTGGTGAAATTAATGTTATTTATGACCCAATTGCTTGATTTCGAGTGAGCACGTGGCGCAACTGATGTTATTTATGCCCCAACTGCTTGTTCTGAAGTGAGCACGTGGCGCAACTGATGTTATTTATGCCCCAACTGCTTGTTCTGGAGTGAGCACGTGGTGCAACTGATATTATTTTTGCCCCAACTGCTAGTTCTGGATTGAGCACGTGGTGCAATTGATGTTATTTATGCCCCAACTGCTTGTTTTGGAGTGAGCACGTGGTGGAACTGATGTTATTTTTGCCCCAACTGCTTGTTCTGGAGTGAGCACGTGGTGCAATTGATTTTATTTATGCCCCAACTGCTTGTTTTGGAGTGAGCACGTGGTGGAACTGATGTTATTTTTGCGCCAACTGCTAGTTCTGGATTGACCACGTGGTGCGATTGATGTTATTTATGCCCCAAATGCTTGTTTTGGATTGAGCACGTGGTGGAACTGATGTTATTTTGCGCCAACTGCTTGTTCTGGAGTGAGCACGTGGTGCAATTGATGTTATTTATGCCGCAACTGCTTGTTTTGGAGTGAGCACGTGGTGCAATTGATATTATTTGTACCCCACTACTTGTTCTGGAGTGACTATGTGGTGCAATTGATGTTATTTATGCCCCAACTGCTTGTTCTGAAGAGAGCACTTGGCGCAACTGATGTTATGTATGCCCCAAATGCTTGTTCTGGAGTGAGCACGTGTGCAATTGATGTTATTTATGCCCAAACTGATTGTTCTTAAGTGAGCACGTTGCGCAACTGATGTTATTTATGCCCCAACTGCTTGTTCTGAAGTGAGCACTTGGCGCAATTGACGTTAAGTATGCCCCAAATGCTTGTTCTGGAGTGAGCACATGGCGCAAAAGATGTTATTTGTGCACCCACTGCTTGTTCTGGAGTGAGCACGTGGTGCAATTGATGTTATTTATGCCGCAACTGTTTAGTTCTGAAGTGAGCACGTGGCAAACTGATATTATTTATGCCCCAACTGCTTGTTCTGGAGTGAGCACGTGTTGCAACAGATATTATTTTTGCCGCAACTGCTAGTTCTGGATTGAGCACGTAGTGCAATTTATGTTATTTATGCCCCAACTGCTTGTTTTTAAGTGAGCACGTGGCGCAACTGATGTTATTTAAGCCCTAACTTCTTGTGAGCACGTGGCGCAAATGATTTTATATTTGCTCCAACTGCTAATTCTGGATTGAGCACGTTGTGCAATTGATGTTATTTATTCTCCAACTGCTTGTATTGTAGTGAGCACGTTGTGGAACTGATGTTATCTTTGCGATATCTGCTTGTTCTGGAGTGAGTACGTGGTGCAATTGATGTTATATATGCCCCAACTGCATGTTATTGGAGTGAGCACGTTGTGGAACTGATGTTATTTTTGTGCCAACTGCTTGTTCTGGAGTGAGTACGTGGCGCAAATGATGCTATTTTTGCCCCAACTGCTAGTTCTGTATTTAGCACGTTTTGCAATTGGTGTTATTTACGCTAAAACTGCTTGTTTTGGAGTGAGAACGAGGCGTAACTGATGTTATTTTTGCCTCAACTGCTTGTTCTTGACTGAGCACGTGGTGCAAATGATGTTATTTGTGCCCCAACTGCTTGGTCTGGATTGAGCACGTGGTGCAATTGATGTTAATTATGCACAATTGCTTGTTTGTTTTCGAGTGAGCACATGGCGCAACTGATGGTATTTATGCCCCAATTGCTTGTTTTCTAGTGAACAGGTCGCGCAACTGATGTTATTTATGCCCCAACTGCTTGATCTGAAGTGAGCACATGGCGCAAATGATGTTATTTGTGCCCAAACTGCTTGTTCTGGGGTGAGCACGTGGTGAAGGTGATATTATTTATGCCCCAATTGCTTGATTTCGAGTGAGCACGTGGCGCAACTGATGGTATTTATGCCCCAACTGTTTGTTCTGAAGTGAGCACGTCTTGCAATTAGTTAGTTTGTTAGTTAGTTAGTCGACAGATCATCCTCGTTGCACATCGAACCATTCAGTCCATAAGTGCTCGGATCCCCTCCTCAGCAAATCCCGCAGCGTGTAGCGGCTAACGACGCCAGTTCTGTGTTGGTTTATCAATCTTCTTTGGCTTCCTGCGTAGTGTTCTTGTTTGGCCACCCCTCTTTTAATTTGCTGCTCCCGCAGTCTGGCCATTGTTGTAGATTCACAGTCATCACTTGGTTCTCGCAAAAGTCTCACTTCTCGTAGAGCATTCAGAATGTCAGCCTGGTCCATGGCGCGTCCGCCCTCCACAGTAACCTCACCTGCGAGCTTGTCAGCCCGCTCATTTCCTTGTACTCCCGCATGACCTGGCACGAAGATGAAACTAATCTTTGCCAGCCGAGACCGCTTCAGAGGCAGCAACCATTCTCTTCGGATCGACCCCTCCTCTATCCTCTTGATCATGTTCATTGAGTCGCTAAGGAAACAAGCCCTAGTGAATGTCTGTGTCTCGAGCCATGTTATTGCTTTACTTACTGCCATGACTTCCATGGTCAGGCTACTTGTGGTTTCAGTGAAAGCACCAGAGTCCTCCTTCACAATTCTCCCTCCGGCCCGAGCTGTAAAGGCCCATGAGCTTCTCATATGTCGGACGACCGACCCATCTGTGTAGATGACCGCGTCACCGTCTAGCGAATTCTCGAAAATCAACGCTTGTACTTCAGCCTCAACAGCAGCCGGATTTTCTTGTCTGCATTTTCTATCTAGTTGGATGCAAACTGAAAAGGATGTGCAGAAGTCTGTTGGCACTTGCACCCACTCCTCGCCAGGTTCTAAGTCCTCAAGTGAACACACCTGTTGAAGAGTGTCTTCGGCTTGACCCATCCACGACCGTCCTCTTTTTAACCTGCTGCCCTTCACCTTCCTAATTTCACTATGCAGTGGATGTTGTGTGTTTGCGTTAATTCTGAGGTAGGCGCGTGCCCTGCAAACTTGTATTCTCTCTTCAATGGTTGGAAAATCAAGAAGGTAGCGCATCGCCCTGCATGCTGTATCTCTTGTACATCCAAGAATAATGCGCATAGCTTCATTCTGTATCCTTTCCATCCTTTCTATCTGCATATGGCTGAGAGTCAGGATTGCCATTGCATACTCCAAAACAGACATGACCAGCCCCTCGTACAGAAGACATAGATGGCGCTGCTCACAGTTTGCTTCCGCCATCACCCGCATCGCTGCCAAACCCCGCTTGGACTTTGTTATCACCTGGTCTATGTGCACATTATAAGCAAGGCTTCGATCAAACCGTATCCCCAGGTAATTCATTGCCTGCGTTCTTTCCACCGTCTCTGAACACAGCATTACAGTTGGTGTTGGATTGTTGACAATATGATTATTCAACGAGAACCAAGTCACTGTTGCCTTTGTTAGGGTTGACCATTGCCCCAGCTTCATCACACCAAGTACTTATGCGATTGAGTTCGGTTTGTAGTTCCACAGCAACCTCCTCTCTATCCTTACCCTGACGATACACTAAAACATCATCGGCATACGACAATGTCCTGCCAGGTCCAGTGATCTGCTCACTGGTGATTCTCACTGTGTAGGCGTTGAACAGTACCGGAGATAATGGTGATCCCTGTGGTAGGCCAGGATATATTGTTGTTGGTTCCGAAGTCCAACTGCCACATCTAAAAACTACTTTCCGTTGGTAGAGGGCTGCAGCGATCCAACTAAGGAGGAATGGACTTACGTTTAGTTCAAGAAGCTGAAACATTAAAAAATCCAGTGGTACTCTGTTGTATGCGTCCTCAAGATCAATCGCTGCAGCAACGGTTTCAGTGCCTGAGTGGAAACCTTCATAGACATCATGGGCAAAGACTGCTGCATTGGTCCAGGTTTCTCTTTTTGGACGGTACCCACCCAGGGTAGGTGGGAAAACACCTTGCCTCTCTAGTTGGCTTGATATTTTCCTGGCAATTACCTTCTCCAGCAGCTTGCCTATTGTATTCTGCATGGTTATAATTCGATATCCCTAAATTTTTGTGTGGTCTTTGTCAGGCTTCGGCAAGGGAATCAGATAGCTATGTAACCATTCCTCCTTGATGCTAGCACTCCCTATACTGTTGTTGTACATGTCTGCTAGTTTCTCTAGCTCATTGTCGGTACACCTATTTATGTCGTCGTATCTTATGCCATCAGGACCTGGAGCACTGTTTTTTGATCGTCGAAGCACAGCCTTGATTTCTTTCACTGTCACTGTGTCTTCCTCCGAAGTGTTCTGGGCCTTGCATCTGTCTGAGGTGACCTCCTTGGCCAGATTTCGGCCTCCCATGTCTGTCTGGTTGCCCTGCTCAAGGTAGCGTTCAAAGAGGGCTTTGCCCTTGTCCTCGTCAGTCCTCTGCCAGGTGAGGTCTTGCAATTGATGTTATTTATGCCCCAACTGCTTGTATTGGAGTGAGCACGTGGTGGAACTGATGTTATTTTTGCGCCAACTGCTTGTACTGGAGTGAGCACGTGGTGCAATTGATTTTATTTATGCCCAACTGCTTGTACTGGAGTGAGCAAGTGGTGGAACTGATGTTATTTTTGCGCCAACTGCTTGCTCTGGAGTGAGCACGTGGTGCAACTCTACTGCTTGTGATAATCTTGCCGGATTTTCTCTCATCAGCTTAAATTTTAGTCCATCTGATCGTATTCCATCCACAAATATTCCTACCAGCATTCTTTCTACTTCTTCACCCCTTACATTTTGTCCTAAAAATGCCTCTTCTGCCAGATTTATCAGTCTATCGCTATACAATTGTACGCTCTCTCCATTGTCCTATTTAGATTGCCTCAACACAGAGAATGCGTGTTGTGGATCTGTGATCTCTGCATACTTATGTGCCAGATCGTCTTTAAATTGTTCCCAACTTTCATCTCCTCCTGCTTCTAATTCACGTCTAATATGATTAGATACCGGTGTCAAACTAGCCTGATATGCTATTTTCTTCTTCTCTTCATCTGTAGCTCCCACTAAAAATGCATGTTTTTCAATGGCCACCATCCACTTCTTAAAATGCTTGGCCTGTCCGTTAAACTTTTCTACATCAGTGCCTACACCCTGCTGCTTTAATGCTATATCTAGTCTGGATATGGCTCTCCCTACTCCTCCTAGAATCTGCCCCAATGAGAGGTCTTGAGCTTCCATTACAAATTTACACAATACAATATACAATAATTGACCAATATAACACTATTACTTATCAATTTCTACAGTCTTCTAATAATTAATATTTTAAAATTATACTTTACTGCCTGCCAACTGTAGACAAATTTCTGACTCAGCAAACGATTAGGGCCCCTTGTGCGCCTCCAGGTAGACACTCGATAAAAACCGCATAGTAATGATTCAGCCTTGGGTTCACTCTGGAAACACTGAGAGGTACGATTAGATGTATCCGCCACCCAGAGACGGCCTCTTGAAACTCGACATGGAGCGATTGAAGATATCAGCCACCCAGAGACGATTTTGAAAGCGGGCCTCACGAACAGCAGAGCTCAGGAACGATTTGACAGCGGGCTTCACAACCCAACAGAGCTCAGGAACGATTTGACAGCGGGCTTCACAACCCAACAGAGCTCAGGAGCATTTTGTCTGTACGTCGAAGAAAGGTTCGCTAAGGAAATAATTACAGACAGCCACCCCAAGCCGGGCTTTTGGCTGCTGTAACTCTCACAGACGACGTTGTAGAAGTAGAAGCCATTTTCCGTTTTCACTTATTGACAGCCGTGTTCAATAAGCGTTCATGAACGTAGTTGCACTTTTTGCTCAAAGCAGACTTTTGGTAGTCACTCCGCGTATTCCGCGACAACAACCCAGCTAGGAATCCTGAGTCGTGGGCACCATTTCGTCCTCTATAACAGTGCTCGAGGAGACTACGTAGTTTGGACGAACGATAGAAACAGACTCACTCTAACTCCGGCCGTTGTTGATTTCATAGTTTATTGCAGGATACATCATTTCTCAATTCCACTAACACTTGATTACGAAGCTCAGATGTTGTTACACTCAGACTAAATAGCATTCCAGATGTTGCCCATAATAATCAAACGACCTTCTTGGCCCGTAGAATGGTCACAACTGACTTTGTTCCCAAGATGCTCGTCATAGGATAACAAGCCCTAGCTACATAGTAGCTCTTAGCTACCTCCTACTATGGTGCTTACCCGTGCATTGTAGAATACTAGACCCTTTCCCTTGCACACCCATGCAGATCCCCTTTCAGAGATACTCTGTTTTATATACACCAATGTTACATCCTAAACATACCATAGGTATATCCTAAATATTTTTTGTTTTTTGTTTTTTTTGTTCCGCGTTTCCATCCTGTTTCAGGATATTGCGGTCAACACCAGCATCTTTCAGCTGTATGTTGATTCCTAGGCTAGATTACGCTCATCAGCACTCCACGACTTTCTGAGCGACCGGCTCCATACTCTCATAAGTCACTAGGGCGACTCGAACCACTTCTAATTCTCATGTGCTCACGTCGACCACGAGAGTATTCGGGGTTACGGAGAAAGCTGCTAACCCCTCGGCCAGGCAGCTGGCATATTCTAAATATACCAATGTTAAATTCCTGACATACCAGTAATCAGTATCAGTAATCATGGAATCTTCAATAATGATAGAAACTTCAATAATCATGGAAACTTCAATAATCATGGAAACTTCAATAATCATGGAAACTTCAGTAATCATGGAAACTTCAGTAATCATGGAAAATCTAGTAATCATTGAAAATATTTCGTTTTATTCTCCTTGTAAAATATTATTTCCATGATTATTGAAGTTTCCATGATTACTGAAGTTTCCGTGGTTATTGAAGTTTCCATGATTAGTGAAATTTCCATGTGTAACAATGCGTGAGGAAGAAGTTAAAGTAACAATGCAAGGCTACAAGTGTGAGGTGAAACTAAGGCGGATGTGGGGCTAGAGAGATTAATTAAGAAGCCCCAAGCGAATGGGAGAGCTCCAAGACAATGGTATTGTAGTACCCGCACCAGTCTAGAGTTTAAAAAAAATAACCCCACCGGTGAGAAGGTAAAACGTGCTAGTTGATGGATAGACAAGGGAAAGTCCCAAAATGGAATGTCCGTGGGAACCGGTAATTGGGATCAAGGGTGAAACAGGGTTTCATGGGTGGTCCCCCGGATACGGATAAAAAGGAGACATTGATGAGTCTAGGACAAGGGTGGGCAAACGGAAGGCCGCATTGACAAATGTAAAGCTATTGGTGGGCAATATATATATATATATATATATATATATATATATATATATATATATATATATATATATATATATATATATATATATCCATTTTGTTTACAGCAACCTATCACAATAAGTAATTATTAATTATTTATAGGTTATTAAGCAGTATAAATAACTAATTATTGCAATTTTATTTTACTTATACACTTATACATTATATTTGACAATATGGACACAAACTTTCACTAATTTGTTAACACGATTTTACAACTTGTTGTTATAACAAATATTCTTTATTATCTATCAATGGACTTAATTTAGGCACACAGCGACTACATTGTCACTACAGTTGTTGATTTTTAATGAGATGTATGTAACTGGTTGCAATTTTTGACAATATTCTTGAAATCTGGAGCACGTTTACTTGTCGAAATTCGCATGACAGCATGCAAGTTACAGTCCGACAACAAAGACCTATTCTTAGATTTGTTGATCTTCAAACAAGAGAATGCTTGTTCGCAAATGTATGTTGATCCAAATAATGATAAAAGTTTAGCTGCATAGTTTTTCAAGTTGGGAAATGATTCTTGTGATAAAGATCCATGGAAATCTAGCAAACCATCTGTCTTGAATTTCTCTTTCAGGTCATGATCTGCGTGTAAGTCAAGTAGCTCCAACTGTATGTCCTCTGTGGCTGTATCAGCTTCTGCACTAAAAGGTGAACTGAGAATATTGAACTATGGCTCTAATTTCTTGAAATCTTGGAATCTCCATCCAAATTCTTCAATCAATGCATCTAATTGGGCTTTATGTTTTTCAGTCATTTCACCAGAAATGGTTTCTTGTTTCAGCAAAGGGAAGTGACAAAATCGTTTTTCACTTGCTTGTCTGGAGAACAGTGAGAGTTTTGCCTGAAATGATTTTACATACACATACAATTCATGTGCAAACACACAATTGCCCTGAAGTTTGACATTCAGTTCATTTAACTTTTCCATAATTTCAATGGCAAACATAAAGTCTAACTTCCACCCTTTATTGACAATGTTAGTATTAAAGCCACATACAATGCTCTTCATCTCTAGGAACATCACTATTTCTTCTCTGAGTTCCCACACTCGTCTCAACACCTTGCCGAGACTCAGCCATCGAACATTGGTGTGGATCAGGACATCGGAATGTTCACTTTCCAAATCGTCAAGTAATGACTTGAACTGTCTGTGATTAAGTCCTTTTGATCTGATGAGGTTGATGTCACTGACAACTGGGTCAATAACATGCTTGATATTCAAAGCAGTTTACACAGACTTTCTTGATGAATCACACAGTGAAGTGGTAATAATGTGTGGTCTGGATATTCTGCTTTAATCTTATCACTTATCAACTTTACCAGACCTACATTTTTTCCAGTCAAAGCACGAGCTCCATCAGTAACACTTGCCATCTTGTTCCAAACCAACCCAGTTCTTTAAATACAGTTAGTAACAGCATTGAATATATCATGGCCTGTGGTTGTGTCTTTGAGTGACTCAACACTCAGTAACTCTTCAGTGAGTTTGAAAAGAAGTGTTTATTCCACGTATAAATATCAATAATTGGGCAGTATCATGTACATCGGTACTCTCATCAAATGCAAGAGAGTACCACAAAAATTGTTTACTTGCATCTTGAAGTTTATGCATCAAATTGTCACTGATCTTGTCAACACGTCTGACCACAGTTCTCCTTGATAAAGTAATGTTGTCAAATCATTTTTGTTTTTGTTCTGGACAAATAATGTTTGCTGCATCTAGCAAACATTCCTTGATGAACTCGCCATCAGAAAATTGCTTGTTCTGTTTTACAATTCTGTGTGACAGCTATTGGAGGTCCTTATCAGATGTCCTGTGGAGCCAAGGGGACCTGATAATAGAGTGTCTGGCCATACCAAACAAAGACTAAAACTAATGCACTGGAATGCGGAGGGAGTCAGCATAAAAACAAACAAACCAACAATAGAACTAGAAAACATCTTGGACCAAGAAAAGGTAAGCGCATGTTGCTTGCAAGAAACTCACCTCAACGAAAACGAAATGATGTCTGGGGAAATGCCAGTACTAAGGACACTACTTTCTGAATTTAACAGTCAGCACAAGGTCACCATACAGTGGATACCATCCCACTGTGGAGTACCCAGAAACGTCAGAGCTGATCAATTGGCTAAGGAAGGAGCCAAAGAAGAACAGCCTGATGTGCCCGTTACATACCACCAAAAGAAAAGAATGATCAAATCAGTCAGAAGGCCACCGAAACCTGCTCAAGACGACTACCACGTTATGAACAGACCAGAACAAGTCATTATTCAGAGCCTCAGAACAGGACACAATAGATTACGCAACCACATGTATACAAAATTTAAGATTGGTGAATCAGCCATGTGCACATGTGGATTGGCGTCGCAGACAGCAGAGCACATACTCCAAGACTGCCCAAAATATAACATATCTAGGCAAACCTTCTGGCCTAGAGAGAAGACAGTGGAAGATAAACTCTATGGACTGCTGAGTGAAGTAAAAAAAAAGACAGTTAAATTCATACAAGAGGCAACATTCCAGTTATAGACATATTTAAGGCGACTTAAAGAAGAAGATGAAGCATTACATTACGAAGGTCAAGCACTGTTTACAAAAATAGATAGTTAGAAAGAAATGTTATCAAAAATGTTAAAACAATCATAACGGTGCATGAAATTCTGTAAAATTCAACAAAATAACTTAAAAACAAAGTCACAATTTTTTATTTCTAAATGCCCTCGCGGGCCGCATAAAATCAGTTGGCGGGCCGCATGCGGCCCGCGGGCCGTAGTTTGCCCACCCCTGTCGTAGAGCATTCCGAATGTCAGCCTGGTCCATGGCGCGTCCGCCCTCCACAGTAGCCTTACCTGTGAGCTTGTCAGCCCGCTCATTTCCTTGTACTCCGGCATGCCCTGGCACGAAGATGAAACTAATCTTTGCCAGCCGAAACCACTCCAGAGACAGCAACCAGTCTCATCGGATCCACCCCATGTCTTTCCTCTTGAGCATGCTCATTGAGTCACTAAGGACGCATGCCCGATTGAATGTTTGTGTCTCGAGCCATGTTATTGCTTTACTTACTGCCATGACTTCCATAGTCAGGCTACTTGTGGTTTCAGTGAAAGCACCAGAGTCCTCCTTCACAATTCTCCCTCCGGCCCGAGCCGTAAAGGCCCATGAGCTTCTCACATGTCGGACGACCGACCCATCTGTGTAAATGACAGTGAAGTTACACAGTAACAGAAGTCATTTGATTTTTATGCAGATGTCATTTGTTGTATGCTGATGTCATTTTTTTTAAAATGCCGCATGCCCTTTACATCACGCCTTTTTTATTTTAGTGTTGCATGTCCTCTGCAGGACATTGCGATCAATCCCAAGGTAATTGTCTAGGTAATTTTGCGTTCAGAAGTTTGTCATTGCAGTCTGACCGGGAATTCATCGCTCAAGTCCAACGGAACGTGAAGGGAATGAACCCATAAACTCATCATCTGCGTACTGGAAATTTAATAGCCAACGACCTTAATCTATCGGCCACACCGACCTCTAACGGAGTAGTTACTTGTGTAATGGTGAAGCAGATTAGTGACGAGAAGCATGCTCTTAGAACTAGTGAAGAGAACATCTAGGAGAACTCACAGAAATCTAATCGGAAACACTGGAAACCCCTCACATGGAAACAGCTGACATAAACCGAGAAACTCTAAACGAGAAAAAGGCCGTATAGATAGGCAGCTCTTTTTGTGAAGAGACACCTACAATGCAAAGCAATACCTAAAATGAAATAGCATAAATAAGCCGTGAGAATTGAAGGGAAGCTTCATCAGTCACACAAGCAGTGAGATATTACCAGAAAGAAGACATAAAGCTCAGAAATATACAAGAATTGTCCATGAGAGAAAACTAAAAGTTGCGTTTGTAATAAGAATAGAAGTGAGACAGGGATGCCTGTTGTCACCTGTATTATTATCTCTAGCTATCTAACACTGGTCCAATGTGGAGCATATATTATCTGACACTGGTCCAATGTGGAGCATATATTATCTGACACTGGTCCAATGTGGAGCATATATTATCTGACACTGGTCCAATGTGGAGCATATATTATCTGACACTGGTCCAATGTGGAGCATATATTATCTGACACTGGTCCAATGTGGAACATATATTACCTGACACTGGTCCAATGTGGAGCATATATTATCTGACACTGGTCCAATGTGGAGCATATATTATCTGACACTGGTCCAATGTGGAGCATATATTATCTGACACTGGTCCAATGTGGAGCATATATTATCTGACACTGGTCCAATGTGGAGCATATATTATCTGACACTGGTCCAATGTGGAACATATATTACCTGACACTGGTCCAATGTGGAGCATATATTATCTGACACTGGTCCAATGTGGAGCATATATTATCTGACACTGGTCCAATGTGGAGCATATATTATCTGACACTGGTCCAATGTGGAGCATATATTATCTGACACTGGTCCAATGTGGAGCATATATTATCTGACACTGGTCCAATGTGGAGCATATATTATCTGACACTGGTCCAATGTGGAGCATATATTATCTGACACTGGTCCAATGTGGAGCATATATTATCTGACACTGGTCCAATGTGGAGCATATATTATCTGACACTGGTCCAATGTGGAGCATATATTATCTGACACTGGTACAATGTAGAGCATATATTATCTGACACTGGTCCAATGTGGAGCATATATTATCTGACACTGGTCCAATGTGGAACATATATTATCCTCACGCTAATCGTCATCATTCGTGTATTCACTTCACACGATATATCACTCTGCTGTAAGCACCTGATGATATGCCAAGCAACACATTGCGCAACCTGTTGTTTATTATTGGGTTGTTTAAATTCACCTCTTCTTCCTCTACTTCTCTTCCCCCATTGACCCTCAGTGAAGCCTTGGAGGAGATGCCATGATCTTCTGTGCGCGCTATCTACCACTAGCACCTGGCTGTCTCACAGGCGATAGTTTGTTACATTGTGCTTGAGAAAGGTGCTATAATTACAACTCATGTCGGGGACTCAGGGATGGAGTTATATCTCTCTATAGCACAAAGCCTGGGCTAAATTGTAGAGACCACGTGTTTCCCAAGTAGCATGATTCCCCTCTCGGCCTTCCAGAGGAAAGGTAACATCAATCACGTCTGGAACAAGACAAAATGCAGAAGTTGCCGGACCAGTAATGCTCTAACTGTCAGCCTGTCGGAGTTTCGATCTTAGGACCAGTCGCTAACCAAGGCTTAGCGCCCAGTCTGCCCTGCAATGACATTTAGTCTTTACCCTGCATTTTCTCGCACTAGGATAAGGCTTGTACCCTCCCAGTCGTGCTCTTCCGCCCGAAGCCGTTGGCACAATGTGGGATGTTGGATTTGGTGAGCGCCGCCCAACATTCAGCGCTAAGAAAAAAGCAGATAGTACAGTCTACCGTTATAAGGTTATACTCAATGTATCAAGAAGAGAGAAGATCAGAAATGAAGAAACCAGAACTAAAGTGGGGGTTGTGGCAGCGCTAGATTTTATTAGAAGGCAGCAAGTCAAATGGTGTGGGTATGTAACTAAGTTACCAAGTAACAGTATACCGTAATATAGCACAACTGTATACCACAACCAGCAATGATGTACAGACCAGATGGAAGCAGAGGAAGAGGCCGACCACGTAAACGATAGACGGAGCGAATAGCAGAAGTCCTTGGGAATACCGATACATGAAGCCCATACACGGGCACTCTCCCGCTGTTTATACTTCACCTCGACACCGCAAGGTACAAGAGGAACAAGATGAGATGAGATTTGTTTCGTTGAGTTGGAGGTGATTATTTTTAACCGACCCGTCTGCAGACTTCGTAAAATCCGTGAGTGAACTTCAAAATGTCCGTGAGCCGTGGTCTGACCGGTCGGTGATTTCTGGAGTAGACATCGACAGACAGCGGGCATCCCGTTGTTTTACTTCAGTCTAACGTTATTTTACTCCAGTCTAGCGTTATTTTACTTTGTTCGCAATCCCGAAGTGTGCAGACTTCTTCAAGAAGTTCTGGCAATCGCCGAACTTCAGAATGTTCGTGAGTGGTGGTCTGGCCGATCTGTCAGTCTGGCGTAGAGAACGGAGGAAAACCGCCAGTCATTACACAGTAGTAGACGTTAACAGTTGATTAACCGGCCCTTGGCTGCCGATTGTTTAGGATACCGAATTACAGGAGTCACTTGTCCACGGTAAGTGTATGTGTGACTGTAGTGTAATTGTTCAACACATACACTGCTGACATTCTCACTTTTACTCTGACATTATGCAACCGAAGAAATATTGTTTCCACAGAAATATTGTAAGTACAAGTAGAGACATGCCTACAATAAATGAACAAATCAACCATGGAAAGCAATTCACACAGACAATATGCATATACATGTACATTTAATTTATGCAAACAGCACACATTTATGAAAAGCAAACTTCAGAATCATAGCAATCATATACTTACAGTCATTACAGGACGTTGCAGTCAACACCAGCATTCTTTGCTGTTGTGATCTCTTGGCAAGTTTGGCAAGGAGATAGGGCGGCGTGGCGTTGGGGAGATCGGGCGGCGTGGCGTTGGGGAGATCGGGCGGCGTGGCGTTGGGGAGATCGGGCGGCGTGGCGTTGAGGTCCAGTGCACCAGCGGGACAATAGATAGACAACTGATTAATATGCAGCCATATTTTTCTTGTTTGAGAAATAGACTTGTCGAGGTATATCGGATAAATATGATTCGAATGAAATAGTATGACTTGGAACATCAGTCGAATAAACATTTTTATTTTATAATACAGAATTCGAACACACTTTGATAATACACTTTGATAATACAAAATTCGAATAATCACTTTGATAATACAGAATTCGAACAAACCCATCGATAATAAATAATTCGAATAACCACTTTGGTCAACATACTCACTCACTATACTAAGAAACGTACGTTAAAATCAGTCAGTGGCTACTGGAACATAACACATTCGCTGTAGAAAACAATGGTAATGTTGGAATTCCAGTGGGTAAATATACGCAGGGACTTCACATGAATACATTACAATTGTGATAGAAATTACAACAACCATGCAACTGTCTTGTAACCCGTCAATATTGTTGTTAAGGATGTCAAGTCTCAAGCGCGTGTGACATCACGGTGCAGACAATCACGGTGACGTCATCAGTAAAGTTTAAAGATGGCAGCTCTACTTTTGACAAGCGTCAAAGAGTAGTAGTGTCTTTGATCAGTGAAGGGGTGAAACCTATAGAAATTCATCGGCGAATAACGGTCCGGTATGGTGATGCATGCCTGTCAGTCCAGCAAGTGTATGGGTGGAGTAGGAACGTTCGACTATTCGGTCTGATGAAGAGGTACAGAAGATCATGCATGAGTGATTACACAACCAACCAAAAGAATATTGTTCTACGCGAATCCAAGCACTTTATCGGCGCTGGAGCACTTGCGTTGAACGCAGTGGTGATTACATCGAAAACAGATATTTGTTCACTTTGTTTTTCAGAGTATATTTACTCACTCACTCACTCACTCACTCACTCACTCACTCACACTCTCACTCACTCACTCTCTCTCTCACTCACTCATTCACTCACACACACATACTCACTCACTCACTCACACACTCACACACACTCATACACGCTCACTCATACACGCTCACACACACACACTCTCACTCTCTCTCTCTCACTCACTCACTCACACACACACTCACTCACTCTCACTCACTCACTCACACACACTCACACACACACACTCACACACGCTCACACACACACACTCATACACACACTCACACACACACATACACTCACACATACTCACATCCACACACACTCACTCACACACTCACACACACACACATACACTCACACATACTCACATCCACACACACTCACTCACACACTCTCACACACACTCACTCACACACTCACTCACACACACACACTCACTCACACACACACACTCACTCACACACACTCACTCACACACACTCACTCACACACACACTCACACACACACACTCACACACACACTCACACTCACACACACACTCATACTCACTCACTCACTCACACACTCACACACACTCACACACTCATACACACTCACACACTCATACACACACTCACACACTCACTCACACACTCATTCACACACTCTCACAAACACTCACACACCCACACTCACTCACACACTCACACACACATACACTCACACAATCACTCACACATACTCACTCACACACACACTCACACACAAGCAATAACTGAGTGCCAAGCAATGAGTGGCAGGCAATAACTGGCAAGCAATAACTGAGTGGCAAGCAATAACTGAGTGGCAGACAATAACTGAGTGGCAGGTAATAACTGAGTGCTAGGCAATAACCAATAACTGAGTGCTAGGCAATAACTGAGTGGCAGGCAATAACTGAGTGGCAGGCAATAACTGAGTGGCAGACAATAACTGAGTGCTAGGCAATAACTGAGTGGCATGCAATAACTGAGTGGCAGGCAATAACTGAGTGCCAGGCAATAACTGAGTGCCAGGCAATAATTGAGCGGCAAGCAATAACTGGCAGGCAATAACTGAGTGGCAGGCAATAACTGAGTGGCAGGCAATAACTGAGTGGCAGGCAATAACTGAGTGGCAGGCAATAACTGAGTGCCAAGCAATGAGTGGCAGGCAATAACTGGCAGGCAATAACTGAGTGGCAAGCAATAACTGAGTGGCAAGCAATAACTGAGTGGCAGGCAATAACTGGAGCCAGTCAATAACTGGTGCCAGGCAATAACTGAGTGGCAGGCAATAACTGAGTGGCAGGCAATAACTGAGTGGCAAGCAATAACTGAGTGGCAGGCAATAACTGAGTGGCAGGCAATAACTGAGTGGCAGGCAATAACTGAGTGGCAAGCAATGAGTGCCAGGCAATAACTGAGTGGCAAGCAATAACTGAGTGGCAAGCAATAACTGAGTGGCAAGCAGTAACTGAGTGGCAGGCAATAAATAACTGAGTGTCAGGCAATAACTGAGTGGCAAGCAATAACTGAGTGGCAAGCAATAACTGAGTGGCAAGCAATAACTGAGTGGCAAGCAATAACTGAGTGACAAGCAATAACTGGCAGGCAATAACTGGCAGGCAATAACTGAGTGGCAGGCAATAACTGAGTGGCAGGCAATAACTGAGTGCCAGGCAATGAGTGGCAGGCAATAACTGGCAGGCAATAACTGAGTGCTAGGCAATAACTGAGTGGCAAGCAATAACTGAGTGGCAGGCAATAACTGAGTGGCAGGCAATAACTGAAGCCAGGCAATAACTGGTGCCAGGCAATAACTGAGTGGCAGGCAATAACTGAGTGGCAGGCAATAACTGAGTGGCAAGCAATAACTGAGTGGCAAGCAATAACTGAGTGGCAAGTAATAACGATGATACCCATGAATACATGTAATGAGCTATCTTAGTGGCCTCAGAGTTCCCTAGTACAGGGTGTATTTTTGACTGTGCAGTGTTTGAAAATATTGCTGGTCCAAGATTTGTATTTACGCATTATTGCATAAACTTTACAGAGGGTGAATACAAAACTTGGACCGGCATTATTTTCAAACACTCCAGTCATTAAAAATAATCCATTGTTTCCCTAAGCGTCGGCGCGTACCTGCATCCTCGATGATGAATCGGCTCACCGTATAACATCCCTACTGGCTCATCACTTATTTCAACACAGCAAAATCATCACATAGGTAAAATAGATGAATTTTTAGTGATTTACTTATTACAGTGTTTAGTTAAGTAATACTTGTTTTCAGTGTTTGCCATTACCTGTGTTGCAGCAACGTGCCGTAGAGGGTCCCATTGACCACTGTTATAAAGCGGATCCCATTGACCACTGTTCTATAGCGGGTGCCATTGACCACTGTTCTATAGCGGGAGTCCATTGACCACTGTTCTATAGCGGGAGCCATTGACCACTGTTCTATAGCGGGTGCCTTGACCACTGTTATATAGCGGGAGCCATTGACCACTATTCTATAGCGGGAGCCATTGACCACTGTTCTATAGCGGGTCCCATTGACCACTAGTTATATAGCGGGTGCCATTGACCACTGTTATATAGCGGGTAGCCATTGACCACTGTTATATAGCGGAGTCCATTGACCACTATTCTATAGCGGGTGCCATTGACCACTGTTCTATAGCGGGAGCCATTGACCACTGTTATATAGCGGGTGCCTTGACCACTGTTCTATAGCGGGAGCCATTGACCACTGTTCTATAGCGGGTGCCATTGACCACTGTTATATAGCGGGTGCCATTGACCACTGTTATATAGCGGGAGCCATTGACCACTGTTATATAGCGGGATGCCATTGACCACTGTTATATAGCGGGTGCCATTGACCACTGTTCTATAGCGGGTGCCATTGACCACTGTTCTATAGCGGGTGCCATTGACCACTGTTCTATAGCGGGAGCCATTGACCACTGTTATATAGCGGGTGCCATTGTACCACTGTTATATAGCGGGTGCCATTGACCACTGTTATATAGCGGGTGCCATTGACCACTGTTATATAGCGGGTGCCATTGACCACTGTTATATAGCGGGTAGCCATTGACCACTGTTATATAGCGGGTGCCATTGACCACTGTTATATAGCGGGTGCCATTGACCACTGTTATATAGCGGGTGCCATTGACCACTGTTATATAGCGGGTGCCATTGACCACTGTTATATAGCGGGGCCATTGACCACTGTTATATAGCGGGTGCCATTGACCACTGTTATATAGCGGGATGCCATTGAACCACTGTTATATAGCGGGTAGCCATTGACCACTGTTATATAGCGGGTGTCCATTGACCACTGTTATATAGCGGGTAGCCATTGACCACTGTTCTATAGCGGGTCCCATTGACCACTGTTATATAGCGGGAGCCATTGACCACTGTTATATAGCGGGAGCCATTGACCACTGTTATATAGCGGGAGCCATTGACCACTGTTATATAGCGGGAGCCATTGACCACTGTTATATAGCGGGTGTCATTGACCACTGTTATATAGCGGGAGCCATTGACCACTGTTCTATAGCGGGTCCCATTGACCACTGTTATATAGCGGGTGCCATTGACCATTGTTCTATAGCGGGTCCCATTGACCACTGTTATATAGCCAGAGCCATTGACCACTGTTCTATAGCGGGTCCCATTGACCACTGTTATATAGCGGGTCCCATTGACCACTGTTATATAGCGGGTGCCATTGACCACTGTTCTATAGCGGGTCCCATTGACCACTGTTATATAGCGGGTGCCATTGACCACTGTTCTATAGCGGGTGCCATTGACCACTGTTCTATAGCGGGTGCCATTGACCACTGTTCTATAGCGGGTGCCATTGACCACTGTTCTATAGCGGGTGCCATTGACCACTGTTATATAGCGGGTGCCATTGACCACTGTTATATAGCGGGTGCCATTGACCACTGTTCTATAGCGGGTGCCATTGACCACTGTTCTATAGCGGGTGCCATTGACCACTGTTCTATAGCGGGTGCCATTGACCACTGTTCTATAGCGGGTGCCATTGACCACTGTTTCTATAGCGGGTGCCATTGACCACTGTTCTATAGCGGGTGCCATTGACCACTGTTCTATAGCGGGTGCCATTGACCACTGTTCTATAGCGGGTGCCATTGACCACTGTTCTATAGCGGGTCCCATTGACCACTGTTATATAGCGGGTCCCATTGACCACTGTTCTATATAGCGGGTGCCATTGACCACTGTTCTATAGCGGGTGCCATTGACCACTGTTCTATAGCGGGTGCCATTGACCACTGTTATATAGCGGGTGCCATTGACCACTGTTCTATAGCGGGTGCCATTGACCACTGTTCTATAGCGGGTGCCATTGACCACTGTTCTATAGCGGGTGCCATTGACCACTGTTCTATAGCGGGTGCCATTGACCACTGTTCTATAGCGGGTGCCATTGACCACTGTTATATAGCGGGTGCCATTGACCACTGTTTATATAGCGGGTGCCATTGACCACTGTTATATAGCGGGTGCCATTGACCACTGTTATATAGCGGGTGCCATTGACCACTGTTATATAGCGGGTGCCATTGACCACTGTTATATAGCGGGTGCCATTGACCACTGTTATATAGCGGGTGCCATTGACCACTGTTATATAGCGGGTGCCATTGACCACTGTTCTATAGCGGGTGCCATTGACCACTGTTATATAGCGGGTGCCATTGACCACTGTTATATAGCGGGTGCCATTGACCACTGTTTATATAGCGGGTGCCATTGACCACTGTTCTATAGCGGGTGCCATTGACCACTGTTCTATAGCGGGTGCCATTGACCACTGTTATATAGCGGGTGCCATTGACCACTGTTCTATAGCGGGTGCCATTGACCACTGTTCTATAGCGGGTGCCATTGACCACTGTTCTATAGCGGGTGCCATTGACCACTGTTATATAGCGGGTGCCATTGACCACTGTTCTATAGCGGGTGCCATTGACCACTGTTCTATAGCGGGTGCCATTGACCACTGTTATATAGCGGGTGCCATTGACCACTGTTCTATAGCGGGTGCCATTGACCACTGTTCTATAGCGGGTGCCATTGACCACTGTATATAGCGGGTGCCATTGACCACTGTTCTATAGCGGGTGCCATTGACCACTGTTCTATAGCGGGTCGCCATTGACCACTGTTATATAGCGGGTGCCATTGACCACTGTTATATAGCGGGTGCCATTGACCACTGTTATATAGCGGGTGCCATTGACCACTGTTATATAGCGGGTGCCATTGACCACTGTTCTATAGCGGGTGCCATTGACCACTGTTCTATAGCGGGTGCCATTGACCACTGTTATATAGCGGGTGCCATTGACCACTGTTCTATAGCGGGTGCCATTGACCACTGTTCTATAGCGGGTGCCATTGACCACTGTTATATAGCGGGTGCCATTGACCACTGTTCTATAGCGGGTGCCATTGACCACTGTTTATATAGCGGGTGCCATTGACCACTGTTATATAGCGGGTGCCATTGACCACTGTTCTATAGCGGGTGCCATTGACCACTGTTATATAGCGGGTGCCATTGACCACTGTTATATAGCGGGTGCCATTGACCACTGTTCTATAGCGGGTGCCATTGACCACTGTTCTATAGCGGGTGCCATTGACCACTGTTATATAGCGGGTGCCATTGACCACTGTTCTATAGCGGGTGCCATTGACCACTGTTATATAGCGGGTGCCATTGACCACTGTTTATATAGCGGGTGCCATTGACCACTGTTCTATAGCGGGTGCCATTGACCACTGTTATATAGCGGGTGCCATTGACCACTGTTATATAGCGGGTGCCATTGACCACTGTTTATATAGCGGGTGCCATTGACCACTGTTATATAGCGGGTGCCATTGACCACTGTTATATAGCGGGTGCCATTGACCACTGTTATATAGCGGGTGCCATTGACCACTGTTTATATAGCGGGTGCCATTGACCACTGTTATATAGCGGGTGCCATTGACCACTGTTATATAGCGGGTGCCATTGACCACTGTTATATAGCGGGTGCCATTGACCACTGTTATATAGCGGGTGCCATTGACCACTGTTATATAGCGGGTGCCATTGACCACTGTTATATAGCGGGTGCCATTGACCACTGTTCTATAGCGGGTGCCATTGACCACTGTTATATAGCGGGTGCCATTGACCACTGTTATATAGCGGGTGCCATTGACCACTGTTATATAGCGGGTGCCATTGACCACTGTTATATAGCGGGTGCCATTGACCACTGTTTATATAGCGGGTGCCATTGACCACTGTTTATATAGCGGGTGCCATTGACCACTGTTATATAGCGGGTGCCATTGACCACTGTTATATAGCGGGTGCCATTGACCACTGTTATATAGCGGGTGCCATTGACCACTGTTATATAGCGGGTGCCATTGACCACTGTTATATAGCGGGTGCCATTGACCACTGTTCTATAGCGGGTGCCATTGACCACTGTTATATAGCGGGTGCCATTGACCACTGTTCTATAGCGGGTGCCATTGACCACTGTTTATATAGCGGGTGCCATTGACCACTGTTCTATAGCGGGTGCCATTGACCACTGTTCTATAGCGGGTGCCATTGACCACTGTTTATATAGCGGGTGCCATTGACCACTGTTATATAGCGGGTGCCATTGACCACTGTTCTATAGCGGGTGCCATTGACCACTGTTTATATAGCGGGTGCCATTGACCACTGTTATATAGCGGGTGCCATTGACCACTGTTATATAGCGGGTGCCATTGACCACTGTTATATAGCGGGTGCCATTGACCACTGTTATATAGCGGGTGCCATTGACCACTGTTTATATAGCGGGTGCCATTGACCACTGTTATATAGCGGGTGCCATTGACCACTGTTTATATAGCGGGTGCCATTGACCACTGTTTATATAGCGGGTGCCATTGACCACTGTTTATATAGCGGGTGCCATTGACCACTGTTTATATAGCGGGTGCCATTGACCACTGTTATATAGCGGGTGCCATTGACCACTGTTTATATAGCGGGTGCCATTGACCACTGTTTATATAGCGGGTGCCATTGACCACTGTTTATATAGCGGGTGCCATTGACCACTGTTTATATAGCGGGAGCCATTGACCACTGTTTATATAGCGGGTGCCATTGACCACTGTTTATATAGCGGGTGCCATTGACCACTGTTTATATAGCGGGTGCCATTGACCACTGTTATATAGCGGGTGCCATTGACCACTGTTTATATAGCGGGTGCCATTGACCACTGTTCTATAGCGGGTGCCATTGACCACTGTTTATATAGCGGGTGCCATTGACCACTGTTTATATAGCGGGTGCCATTGACCACTGTTCTATAGCGGGTGCCATTGACCACTGTTTATATAGCGGGTGCCATTGACCACTGTTCTATAGCGGGTGCCATTGACCACTGTTTATATAGCGGGTGCCATTGACCACTGTTTATATAGCGGGTGCCATTGACCACTGTTTATATAGCGGGTGCCATTGACCACTGTTTATATAGCGGGTGCCATTGACCACTGTTTATATAGCGGGTGCCATTGACCACTGTTCTATAGCGGGTGCCATTGACCACTGTTTATATAGCGGGTGCCATTGACCACTGTTTATATAGCGGGTGTCCATTGACCACTGTTCTATAGCGGGTGCCATTGACCACTGTTTATATAGCGGGTGCCATTGACCACTGTTCTATAGCGGGTGCCATTGACCACTGTTTATATAGCGGGTGCCATTGACCACTGTTTATATAGCGGGTGTCATTGACCACTGTTTATATAGCGGGTGTCATTGACCACTGTTTATATAGCGGGTGTCATTGACCACTGTTTATATAGCGGGTGTCATTGACCACTGTTCTATAGCGGGTGCCATTGACCACTGTTCTATAGCGGGTGCCATTGACCACTGTTTATATAGCGGGTGTCATTGACCACTGTTATATAGCGGGTGTCATTGACCACTGTTTATATAGCGGGTGTCATTGACCACTGTTTATATAGCGGGTGTCATTGACCACTGTTTATATAGCGGGTGTCATTGACCACTGTTCTATAGTAGGTGCCATTGACCACTGTTTATATAGCGGGTGTCATTGACCACTGTTCTATAGCGGGTGGCATTGACCACTGTTTATATAGCGGGTGCCATTGACCACTGTTCTATAGCGGGTGCCATTGACCACTGTTCTATAGCGGTACCATTGACCACTGTTCTATAGCGGGTGCCATTGACCACTGTTATATAGCGGGTGCCATTGACCACTGTTCTATAGCGACAGGCCATTGACCACTGTTATATAGCAGGTGCCATTGACCACTGTTCTACAGCGGGTCCCATTGACCACTGTTATATAGCGGGTGCCATTGACCACTGTTCAATAACTGAGTGGCAAGCAATAACTGATGTGACATGAATAATTCGTCTCCAGCGACTGTAAACAAGCAAAACAATTTGTCGCCCTTCGGGAAAATTACCCAATCGGGTAAAAATACACTTAACAATATAGGACTCGGTCAGAATTTTACCTACCTGAACATTTTTCTCGAAAATGCCTTTGCCTTCACGCCTGAGCGAAGAGCCTCGTCTACCTAGTTTGAATTTTAACATCCCTCCGACAGATCTGTTTAATCAAGCGTCTTCTCCACATTGTAGGTCGGCTTAATGTCTTCAACGCCCACTATATCGTTTATTCTTGGTGCATTGTCAGCTTCTTCCGGGCCACCTCCTGTTGTTTCACCCATCTACAACCTTGTCTTTCTCTTGCACACTTCCACTCATGCAGCACAATTTAACAAGTGCTGTTTTATTTAATCGAAGTAACTGATCTCGCAAAGGGACGTGTAACGACTCCAGATATTAGTTTTCTGTACAGTGAAACTATTATAAACTTAGAAGATAGACGAATCATCGTTGGGGGGACATATCATTATTATTAGTAATATTAGATATGCAAAGGATATAGAATTGATGGATCTGCAACATTTAGTAGATGCAGTTATTGTACAGTGAACAAATTGAGTTAGAAGGATTTATTGTAAGAAGACAGATTATGGTTGTTATTGGGAAGAAAGAAATACAATGTGATACGGATAAATGGGATAATCTTAAGCAAGTGAATCGGTACAACTATCTCGGAACAGTTATACCATCTGATTGCAAGGTGCCCCTAGCATATTAGAATAAGAATGTGATAAAGGTAGCATTTTGCAAGATGGAAAACATACTGATCAATAACAAGATGTCAACTGCTACAAAGTATGCTGCATATAAGCTGTACTTTTGTATGGATGTGAAGCGTGGACAATGAGCAGACAAGCTGATTTAACGGCAGTAGAAATGTGGTTCTGAGTAAAATGCAAAGAATATCATGGACATACACCCCCCCCCCCCCCCCCCAAAAAAAAAAAAGAACAAATCCTACAAGAAACAGAGACCCCTAAACTGATTAGAAAAGTTAAATGTAGACATTCAAGATATTTTGGACACGTTATGAGAAGAAATAAACTAGAGAACTTGATTGCAGGCAAGATTGAGAGGAAAAGAAATCCTCCGAAGTCGGAGAGTATCTGCCTGCATGGCGAGGCACCACTAGTCTGCACACCAATAAGCCAGATATGGGACAACGGATACTCACGCAAACCTCAGGTCCAGTATGACATCACACTGATATTGGACAACAGGATGTCTTCATCCGACATACAGGACTTCACGCTGGAGTTCACAGCCAGCGAACACAAGCAAGCAAGCAAGCGAGAGGAAAAGAACAAGGGAAAGACAGACGTAATATCTGGGTGGCTTGGCCGCGTGGCATGTCGAGACAAGAACACGACTGATACACGGATCTGTGATCGTATGAGATGGTGAAACATGACCACCGACGCTTATCGGTATAGCACATGGTTATATCTGGCCTTGATCTGTCAGTCAGTAGTTTTCTTCTGTTTATACGGCCTGAATGTTCGGTTGTATAAAAAATAATGGAACTTGTATACGGCCTGAATGTTCGGTTTGATAAAAAATAAGGAAATTTTATACGGCCTGAATGTTCGGTTGGATAAAAAATAAGAACCTTTTTTACGGCCTGAATGTTTGGTTGGATAAAACATGACCTTTTAAACGGCCTGAATGTTCTGTTGGATAAAAAATGACCTTTTAAACGGCCTGTATGTTCGGTTGGATAAAAAATGACCTTTTAAACGGCCTGAATGTTCGGTTGGATAAAAAAAAAGGACCTTTTATACGGCCTGAATGTTCTGTTGGATAAAAAATGACCTCTTTTTCATTCCATGAGGCGTGTTGAGTACACGGTGTTGTGTCAACGTGTTAGACCTATCTGTAGTGGTGGCTCTGGACAACGACATAGAGACAAGAAAACATCTGACCAAGGGGAAAATAGATGCAATAAGGCAAACCAACTCATGGAACAAATGGCACCAATGCTAAAGAACAAACACGTATTAAGTTAAGAAAGCACTCTACAACACAGCTTCTTACCAACTCTATGCTACCAATGCCAAATCTGCGATTGCCAGAGTAACTAACGACTGCCTGAAAGAGGTTAATGGATCTAGAACACTTTATTCAACAAGAATAAGGCAAACAGCTTTCTTTGGTCATGTGATGAGAAGTGAGGCATTGGAGAATGTCGTGACGACTGGAAAGATCGAGGAGAGAGAGGAAGGGGCAGACCAAGAGAAATGATGCTGTATGGACTGATACGGTGGCATGGAGGAATATTATTAGCAGAGTTGATCCAGAACACCAAAGACCTAGATCTGTGACAGAGCACTTGATGATCATATTTATATATATGTCTATATATATTTATATTTACATTTATATTTGTCTGGTGTCATCACAAATACGAATAATTTAAATTCTCTTCACCTGAAGGTTATCTTTTGTCAGATGTCACGACCTGCCTGTTAACTTGCACAAACATTTCACTACGGGAATTCCCCTGGGAATAAAGCACATTTTCACTATCAGAGAAGGCTATTTTATGTTCAGTTTATTTCTAGGGAAATTAAACGGTCGCTTTTATTGTCGTAGGTCCGTGTTTATGATAAAAGATTGATTTCTTATACAGTGGAAATTGGGTTAAAGTGGGTGTGCCTAGAATCCTTTCTTGAGAGTGCCTAGCCCAATGCAGTATGTAGGCAGAATGGTATTTGAGAAGATACAGTAACGCCCTGCCCCTGTGTTTTTTTTTTGGTTGTCTACACTAAAGTAGTAAATTGGATGCCTAGTCTATTGGATAAGGGCGAAAAATGTTAGAATCTTTATTCGCAAGTCGCATAAATTAAGATTCTCGTGTATTGATGTGTCCTGAGTGTATAGTGTTAGCCATGGGTTTATCGAGACCAATCGTCACTGGACGGCTGTTGTGGCCAGTATCACACGACCTGCCTTAATTTCCCTGGACATTTTCTGGCATCAGTTTAAGACTGGGTGGATTTGGAGATTTATGTCAATTAAAACCAAAAGTCGTCTCGACAGGTATTCGAAAACGAACCATGTAACCGGTAGGCATCTACTTCACCATGGTCGCATTACTGAAACATCTACTTCACCATGGTCGCATTAGTTGAACATCTACTTCACCATGGTCGCTTTAGTTGAACATCTACTTCACCATGGTCGCATTACTGAAACATCTACTTCACCATGGTCGCTTTAGTTGAACACCTACTTCACTATGGTTGCATTACTTAAACATCTACTTCACTATGGTCGCTTTAGTTGAACATCTACATCACTATGGTCGCATTACTTAAACATCTACATCACTATGGTCGCTTTAGTTGAACATCTACATCACTATGGTCGCTTTAGTTGAACATCTACTTCACCATGGTCGCATTAGTTGAACATCTACTTCACTATGGTCGCATTAGTTGAACATCTACTTCGCCATGGTCGCATTAGTTGAACATCTACTTCACTATGGTCGCATTACTTGAACATCTACTTTGCCATGGTCGCATTAGTTGAACATCTATTTCACCATGGTCGCATTAGTTGAACATCTACGTCACCATGGTCGCATTAGTTAAACATCTACTTCATTATGGTCGCATTAGTTGAACATCTACTTCACTATGGTCGCATTACTTAAACATCTACTTCACTATGGTCGCATTACTTAAACATCTACTTCACTATGGTCGCTTTAGTTGAACATCTACTTCACTATGGTCGCATTACTTAAACATCTACTTCACTATGGTCGCATTACTTAAACATCTACATCACCATGGTCGCTTTAGTTGAACATCTACTTCACTATGGTCGCATTACTTAAACATCTACTTCATTATGGTCGCATTACTTAAACATCTACTTCACCATGGTCGCATTAGTTGAACATCTACTTCACTATGGTCGCATCGGTTGCACATTCTACTTCACCATTGTCGCATTAGGAATAAGGGAATTAGGATTGTATTACAAGTTAATCATTTTATTGAACAAATGAAATGGTTTAGCCATCTCACATCAATGCCCTGGTACCATCTGCCACACACAGCTACATGTAAGAAATGTGATACAGAACAAGATCACGTGAAATATCACCTGATTGAGACGTGTCAACTCGACCTGTTGGAGGCGTGTCTGACTGAACCATCTCAACTCTACTTGACTGAACCATGTTAACTCTAATTGACTGAGCCTTGTTATGTTAACTCGTAGTATTTCCTGGGGTGAGGGAAGCATACTATTACATCTTAATAACGGGATAGATGCACTCTGGGAATACAATAAATCTCAGTCTACAGACCCCACCAGCCCTTGGATTCCTGTCTCTCTCACTATCAACCGCTGGACAATACCTATTTCACCTCTCATCCAGAACAGATGACACGACTCTGGTGTCTACACATAATGACTAGATGATATAATGTACAAGAGGATTATCAACAAGGGGAATGTTCATGAGAGAATCCTGGCCACCGCCAGGCGATAGAAGAAATGGCTATCTGGATTAGTCTCAGGCCGTCTCACTCATCACTGTACACTGGGTACGACACCACAAGGTTAAAGAGGTCACTCATCTGCACACGTAGCGTGGAATGTCTCTGCCGAGGTGTAGACTCAACTGGAATGACTAACACGTCAAGGTGGTGACTCTTAGTTGCGGTGGTACGTGATGACTAACATCCCTGTAGAAGTTCTGAAGGCCGGTCATTCAAGCTTCACTGGTAAGGCCTGTGCTAGACAACGGTCCTAAGAAGCCACCATAACATTTACCACACAGTTAACAATGTCAAAGTTCTGGAAATAGATGGTGGTCTCTAATGGGATCAGGATGGGTATAACTGGGCCTATAAGCACAGAAAGTTGGCACAGGTCAAGTGGACTCTGTCACTCAAAGTCAGTACTGGTAGCTCGTGACCCTGTAATGAAGGTCACCAATGTTCCTATTACGAAATGGTAGACTGCTCCCGGAACACCAGGCCATCCTGAAATAAAGGGTAATGTAGTTCTTCTCTACCCTTTGGCTAGTGGGTCACAATGTCACAATTGATCACAGACAAGAGGACACGATACTCGCCCGTGTGTAGCCATCATAATACTTGGTGGACTGACTGAAGATCATTTAGCGGTTGAGACGGGACTGGACTGTGGCGTAGTGACTTCCCGGCCCGTGGTGTGGTGTAGAAGCCTCACTTCACGTCACATAGGTAAGCCAGCCATTTAGCAGCCTTCACCAAGTCATCTTCCTCTGGTCCCGTCACGTAAGTCTCTCAGAAGATAGAACCTGTCAAAGACAACACCATGTGTGAATATCGTGACACAGACTTACCCCCAGAGGTACACGTTACCTATGTGTACTCAGCATAGGCCGGTGTCCCCATGACCCGGCCGGCAGCCTCACAGACCAGGATCCACTGCCAAAACTGAACTAGGTCTGGGTCCTAACAAGTGCTGGCTGAACCGTCCTCCGTCTCGAACCCGCCCAAGGTAGGGCTGTGTATCTGGTCATGGTGTCGGCGAAATCCTTCTGTCCTAAAAAGACTTCTAAGGACACAATATACCAGGTTAGTAGGTTAAAGTACCTAGAGACAGAATGGCCCTGAAGGAGGGCCGGTGACCACCGAATTCCCCTCCCTCGGATGTAGCCCCCTCTCCCTGGTTCTATTTTATGATTACCTACTATACAACAGGTTTCCCGGAGCTCGAGCTTTGATCCAGGAAATTAATAGATTATACAGGGAAATCCCCCTGTAGCAGAAGTCCACATCCCGTTCCCTCCTCCCATAGTCAGGGTCAGAGCATTTGGAACGGTGTTCAGCTGGCTGTGACCAGCTCTGTCGCATTCCCCAGTTTCTCCAGTGTCAACCTCTCGGGAACCAACTGCCTATCAAGATGGTGTTCCGTTACGGCAACCCATAACATAAAGAGTAAGCGGAAAGTCCAGCAAAGCCAGTGGTCGCCACACCAAAGAATTCGAACTTCGACTCCCGCAAGGTCCTTCGAATGACCTTCGACACGTCCGGCGACCATCGCATGGGTTTCGGCTAGTTCGGCCGAGTTCCCTGATACCTCACTCGACCTATGTTCTACAACGCCTTCGCCAACTTCCGTTGTGTCGACTACGTTAGAGTTCTAAGGCCGCCCAGGAGTGAACTCGGACTACTAACACTATTGGGCCTGTCCTAAATTTCCCTAACTACTTGTAGTGGTGATAACACGCATTCACGCACTTGTACAATTGTAACGTAAAAACAGGCCTACAATCCATCGTGTTCAACTAGCCTGTAGTGTTAAAACACAAGCCCACAGGTTCACCCCTGACTGACCTTTATGCGCCGGGCGGGACATGCGGTCGAACAGCTTCGGGTCAACGCGGTATCGACACACATTATTTATATAAATATGTTTAACGTTAATTCTACTTAACTGAACCATGATCTCTACTTGACTGAAATTACAACTGGGTACAACCGCTAGAACATGTGCACACCTTGGGTACAACCGCTTGAACATGTGCACACCTTGGGTACAACCACTAGAACATGTGAACACCTTGGGTACAAGCGCTAGAACATGTGAACACCTTGGGTACAACCGCTAGAACATGTGAACACCTTGGGTACAAGTGCTAGAACATGTGAACATCGGGTACAACCGCTAGAACATGTGGACATCTTGGGTACAACCGCTAGAACATGTGAACATCTTGGGTACAACCGCTAGAACATGTGAACATCTTGGGTACAACCGCTAGAATATGTGAACACCTTGGGTACAACCGCTAGAACATGTGAACATCTTTGGTACAACCGCTAGATCATGTGAACACCTTGGGTACAACCGCTAGAACATGTGAACATCTTGGGTACAACCGCTAGAACATGTGAACATCTTGGGTACAACCGCTAGAACATGTGAACATCTTGGGTACAACCGCTAGAACATGTGAACATCTTGGGTACAACCGCTAGAACATGTGAACACCTGGGTACAACAGCTAGAATATGTGAACACCTTGGGTACAACCGCAAGAACATGTGAACACCTTGGGTACAACCGCTAGAATATGTGAACACATGTAGACGGTCTAGAATCCAGTACATGCATCGATGGCAGTCCAAGTCAAGAGATTACACAAGACTTCAGATGGTACACAAGACTTCAGATGGTACACAAGACTTCAGATGGTACACAAGACTTCAGATGGTACACAAGACTTCAGATGGTACACAAGACTTCAGATGGTACACAAGACTTCAGATGGTACACAAGACTTCAGATGGTATCTCTGTCATGACAAGACTAAACACTGTAAAGAACAGCAACAGAACTGGAGGGGTATTGGAGGCTGGTATTGTAACTTCACATCTCCTGAGAGGCAGTTCAGTATGTAACCGGGTCGTGATTCCGAGACAATCTGAGAAAACTAGAAAAGCCATTCATGGAATTCACTAGGTAAAGGAAATAAAAGAAAACCACATGGAGAGGAGGAGTTGAGACGAAAGTTAATATGGGGCCGACATGGCTTGTTCAATATAGCTAAGGCTAGGCCGACTTGAAGTGAGTTGATTGGGGGGGGGGGGGGGGTGTATGCTTAAACTGGAGCATCATGATCGAAAGAAGGAAGGTGGTCATATTTCATCACAAGGCATACGGAATAGCTGCGAAGGGTTCAAGCTTGTAATGCTCTCTCTATGAATTTCATGTTTTTCGTTATCACGAAACCGCTACCCAAAGTTCCAAGGTAGGGTCAGTAGGCTGTAAGTAAATACGGGACAATTGCTTGTTTACGCTATAATTAATATGACCCTGAACTGGTCTCATCTGAGATTCACATTCGCTAGTTTAACCATTCGCTCGTAAACGCAGTCTCTGACCACTGGTCATGTTTACGTTTTCTCATGTTTTGATATTTGTCGACTTTCTCAAACCGGGTACAGGAACACAAAGCAAGTCCGTTAAAACAATTCAGCTCAACATGAGCAAAGTGTTGCTGAAGTCATCACGTGATTATGTGACGAAAAGTCTTAGAATTTTAGTGTTAGAAGACGTATAATCCGCGTTGTGGTTTGTTAAACAACCATTAATTATGATGTTTGCATAGCGCTCAGAAAAGTTGTATTATAGTAACATAAGGACATGTATCGACTTAAACAACTCATATTTTAAGAAGTTTAATTGATAGCTAGAACAATGTAAAAGTAATGCCTTTCAGTGAGACAGTTGAGAAAATAGATTGGTGTTGTTTATTTAAAACGTAACGGATCATAACTTATTTCCAAGGCTGCCTTAAACACTGCATGGGAGGTAGAAGTTCTACATGGCTGACAAGACCTCGCACTTTGAACATCAACCACATGAGAAGGTAATGTTTATTTTACATCACAAATGTTTCAATAGTGTTGTCCTGTTCTACACCATAGTGTAAATATAAATAAATTTTTTTATTCGCCTACTTGCTTCAACTGTCTGTGGTCTACTGTCTGTGGTCTACTGACTTGAACTGTGTGTGGTCTACTGACTTGAACTGTGTGTGGTCTACTGACTTGAACTGTCTGTGGTCTACTGGCTAGAGCTCTCTGTGATCTACTAACTTTAACTGTCTGGTCTACTGGCTTAAACTTTGGTCTACTGGCTTGAACTTTGGTCTACTGGCTTGAACTGTGTGTGGTCTTCTGGCTTGTACTGTCTGTGGTCTACTGACTTGTACTGTCTGTGGTCTACTGGCTTGTGTCTGTGGTCTACTAGTTTGAACTGTCTGTGGTCTACTGGCTTGAACTGTGGCCTACTGGCAAAGACTCAATTAATCAACATAGATTGTTATAATGGACTGAAGATATGAGTGGCCAAAGCTGGCAAATAGGCCTATCTGTCAATACTGGCTGGTCAGTTAGTCTCTGTATGCTGATAAAATTATTACACAGAAGATCGAAGCACTTATAGATATTTCCAATGCACAGTGATGATAATCCATACCAAATGAACAGATAACAGTTGTCTGAGCCAGACAAGTAGTTTAGATGCTGGGATATAAAATCCAGAAACACTAATTGAAGCCATAGAGAGGCAAATAGTTATAACTAAGATGCTGGTTTCTCACATCTGAATCCCAGTTGAAGCCATAGTAAGCCATTTCACAAGGTCTTATTGTAATTTTAGAATAAGCACAGCAAACCTTCATTGCCAGACTCCACACAGGATACTGTAGACTACAAGCATGCCTTTACAAAATGGTAGCTGCTGAGACTGACCATGGCACTTGCCAAAATGTCCAGAACATGCAATGCAAATGTGCCTTCCTTAAGTGACGTGAGACCTCAAACCTGGCCTCAGAAAATGGAAGTGGTAGAGACACTTTGGAGCACCTACAGTGACCTTCTACTGTCACCTGGATTCATGATTAGACTGTTGAGCATAGAAAACTGATTGCGGTATAAGCAGAAGAAAACATCACTGACATATTCCTGGCAAAGGCTGTACCCCATTCAATGTTGTCAGTACTGTTTTGTGATTGAGACATGTTCTTGTGTTCCTTGGTTATTAATTTCTATAGTGCATGTATTTGGCAAGATGCATGCTGTGATACACCTCTTGAGATGTCATGTGTGTTTTATATCAAGATGTTGACTGTCACTACATTGTGCTACATTTGTACTTGGTGTCATTTCCATGTCATGTTGGTTTTATATTTTCTGTTCTGTTTTGCCAGTTTGTTTCTCTGTGTGTTTTTTAAAATTATTGTTGTTCTAATTTGCCATATTTTATTGTTATTTATTTTGCAATGTTTTTTCTGTGAATATTCTGCCTTGTGTTGTTTCAAACATCTGACCATGTTGTTTACAGTACTGACCATGGCCGCACTTGGAACAACTGGACAAGTCATGTGGATAATCAAATCTTCCGTAAGGACGACGGCTTGCAGCGGAATCCACACAACCCTAAGAAGGTGCACTTTCTGTAGTTTGTCACAATAATTTTATTTAACGCTCGCTTTTGAACTCAAGGGTAGTCCATACATGTGCTACTACCTCCAGTGCACAGGACAGATATTTTGCATGCGGATTAGCTTTCCCTATTACCAGGGTCCCTTACCATAAGGTGAACCCATTCTAACTTCTGAGGTACTTGTAATTTACGTCCCCAAGTCAAGGATAAGAAATAAACATTTTAATTCAACTGACCAGTGAAAGGGTTGAACCCCTTACCTCGACATCAGCATACAGGATGTTTGAGAATGAGTGCCCTTATCTATTCAGCCTTGCTGACCTACATGTAAGAATATAGCTGTGGTGATTCCATGTTTTTCTGTTGGAGACTTGAATAATGAATATAGCTGTAGCCATTCCATGTTTTTCTGTTGAGACTTGAATAATGAATATAGCTGTGGCCATTCAATGTTTTTCTGTTGGAGACTTGAATAATGAATATAACTATAGCCATTCAATGTTTTTCTGTTGGAGACTTGAATAATGAATATAGCTGTGGTCATTCAATGTTTTTCTGTTGGAGAATTCAATAATGAATAGTCATTCAATGTTTTTCTGTTGGAGACTTGAATAATGAATAGTCATTCCATGTTTTTCTGTTGGAGACTTGAATAATGGATATAGCTGTGGTCATTCAATGTTTTTCTGTTGGAGACTTGAATAATGAATATAGCTGTAGCCATTCCATGTTTTTCTGTTGGAGACTTGAATAATGAATATAGCTGTGGTCATTCAATGTTTTTCTGTTGAAGACTTGAATAATGGATATAGCTGTGGTCATTCCATGTTTTTTGTTGGAGACTTGAATAATGAATATTGCTGTGGTCATTCCATGTTTTTCTGTTGGAGACTTGAATAATGAATATAGCTGTGGCCATTCAATGTTTTTTTTTCTGTTGGAGACTTGAATAATAGATATAGCTGTGGTCATTCAATGTTTTTCTGTTGGAGACTTGAATAATAAATAGTCATTCAATGTTTTTCTGTTGGAGACTTGAATAATGAATAGTCATTCAATGTTTTTCTGTTGGAGACTTGAATAATGGATATAGCTGTGGTCATTCAATGTTTTTCTGTTGGAGACTTGAATAATGAATATAGTTGTAGCCATTCAATGTTTTTCTGTTGGGTTAGCCAAAATAGGCCTTATCAGCCATCTTAGAACTTACGGCTCCATACTTTCAACCCCACTGGATGAAATGAATGGTCATCATCATTCTTGATGGACAAACAACAAAAACATAGAATAAAGCAACAACTTTAACCCTTACTGCTGAAATACACAACACATAGTCCCATGTTTCATTATATCTATTACCCCGGTGCTGGGCTCCCTGGCCTAGGAGCTAATGTCTTTCTCCGTAATCCCGTATATATTCTCGTGAGTAATGTAACCTGTGGGAGAATCGGTAGCGGTTCTCGCCACGTTATTAACTTACAGGGTATGTGAGCCGGTCGCTCAGAAAGCAATGGCAAACTACTGAGCGTAATCCTGCCTAGTAAATCAACAGCAGCTGAAAAATGCTGGTGTTGATTGCAACGTCCTGTAAGGATATGCAACATTAAATTTTTTTTTTAGCTGAGTCTCGTGTCTTGCTGTTTACATAGTGGACTGTAACATATGTATCATGGCAGCCTCTGTAAGTTTCAGCATATATCGATTGTGTCCCATTGAAAAGATAAAGAACTGAAACCAGACACACTGAAGCATACATTGAAGACACTACTAATGCTGTGTGCTGCCAACATCAAATCTAACTTCCTCAAACACTCCTCTGCTAAAGTGATGGTTAGCCTTGGGGAAGTGTCTAAGTCCCATTCTATCAGACATCTTTGTGACACACTTAGAAGAAAACAGATTCTCTGATGTCATAGGCCTGGATCTCTTTCACCGCTGTGTAGATAACAACAATAATAATCACCATCATTAACAAACAACAAACACGTTGTTCCCTGCCACTGTGAACCAGATATTGTAAACACAAACACAGTGACCACATGCCATTTCTAGACATACAAATCAGCATAGAGAGGATGGCACCATCCAAAGATCATTGTAACACAAAGAAACATGGATGAGCCAGTACTGAAGTGTTCACAGCTTCATAGCAGTCCAGTACAAACGTTGCATGGTATGGACCCTGTTGAAACATGCCAGGAAGATATGCACCCAGTGTACGCTGGCAGAGGAATTTGAAACACAGTAAAACATTACATCTAAATGCTTATTCTATTGGATTCATAAAGTGCCGCTGCTATCCAATGAAATATCGATTCCCATAGCACATCCCTAAGTGGATAGATAAACAAATAAAAGAACATTCTGGAAATCGGATGAAACCATCTAATGAAGAACCTGCTTCTTCCATCACACACTATTTGCTGGACTCCAGGCATTTGACTGACAAAGGAAACTCATTTAGGAATGCTGTAATTAATACACAGATCATGCATTTTAAAACTTGCAGAGGCAGTCCACACCATGCCATGAAAGAATTAGAGAAACTTCTTATTTCAGATGATGGAAACTGATCACCTATCATGGTTGCCAAGGTATCATGCAGTAACCTGACATAACAAACATCAGCTAACTTTAAGACAGTAGTTGAATGCTGCTGTTAATGGCAAGTCAACATTGGTTTCATGTTTATTCCTCAGTGTTCAAGACTTTGTGTTGATGTTTAGCTGCAATGTTCATTTGGTTATTTGTGATGTTCTGGTAAAGCCTACCATCGACTTCTCATTCTTTTGGTGATTCATTTATTGCATTCCTTGGTGTAGGATGATGAGAGACTGATGATGATCTCAACCGATGGAGGGGACACTTGGAATGACGCCCAGCTTCCCACGTTGACCGGTGACAGGGTTGGTCAATGCTCTGTATGTGTGTGCAGTTTATGTTCATATATAAACAACCCTTGTATGTGTGTGCAGTTTATGTTCATATATAAACAACCCTTGTACGTGCTCTGTATGTCTATGCAGTTTATGTTCATATATAAACAACCCTTGTATGTGCTCTGTATGTCTATGCAGTTTATGTACATATATAAACAACCCTTGCACTTACTCTGTATGTCTATGCAGTTTATGTACATATATAAACAACCCTTGTACGTGCTCTGTATGTCTATGCAGTTTATGTTCATATATAAACAACCCTTGTACGTGCTCTGTATGTCTATGCAGTTTATGTTCATTTATAAACAACCCTTGCACTTGCTCTGTATGTCTATGCAGTTTATGTTCATATATAAACAACCCTTGTACGTGCTCTGTATGTGTATGCAGTTTATGTTCATATATAAACAACCCTTGTATGTGCTCTATGTCTATGCAGTTTATGTTCATTTATAAACAACCCTTGCACTTGCTCTGTATGTCTATGCAGTTTATGTTCATATATAAACAACCCTTGTACGTGCTCTGTATGTGTATGCAGTTTATGTTCATATATAAACAACCCTTATACGTGCTCTGTATGTCTATGCAGTTTATGTTCATATATAAACAACCCTTGTACGTGCTCTGTATGTCTATGCAGTTTATGTTCATATATAAGCAACCCTTTTACGTGGTCTGTATGTCTATGCAGTTTATGTTCATATATAAACAACCCTTGTACGTGCTCTGTATGTCTATGCAGTTTATGTTCATATATAAACAACCCTTGTACGTGCTCTGTATGTGTATGCAGTTTATGTTCATATATAAACAACCATTTTATGTGCTCTGTATGTCTATGCAGCTTATGTTCATATATAAACAACCCTTGTACATGCTCTAACAGACATTGAGACATTGACGCGGTCAAAAAGATAAGAGCTCTCCCTCTGACATTTCTGATTCACCCACCTGAGAGGTGCGTACATCATTACATAAGGGTGCAGTCATGCAGTCACTTGTGAAGCAACCAGGACTGCAGGAGCTATGAAGAAAAGGCTGGACAGAAAAACCACTGCAGGAGATCCTCCTCCTGAACGTCAAGCATTCTTTGCCCACATTGTCAAATAACATTTCGAGCCAAAATAGGCCTTATCAGCCATCTTAAAACTCACAGCTCCATACTTTCAACCCCACTGGATGAAATGAATGGTCATCATCATTCTTGATGGACAAACATCTGAGAGGTAGGCTGTTCAACCCCCACACCGGCATTAAGTTGGAAATCAATGACTTCTTCTTGTTGAGAAAGCAGTGCAAACTACTAAAGTACAAATGGACAGGCAACAGTTTTGTATACAACGGGCACATGGTGCTGGGCCAGTATTATTACAGACCAATCAGCATTCAATGGGGGATTTGGTCTGGATCTCACTGATCATCTTTACTTCCACTGTCAATTTCCTGGGACTCGTGTTAGGCTGGCTCTGCTTGGCAAGGGCACAGAGGTTATGGACGCAAATCGTAATCCCACATACCGTGTTTGAAACACAGCTGCAGGCGATTTGGATTCAGACTGCCTTGCTTTGGTCTTCATACAATAGTCTGAGTGTCGGTTGTTAACGCAATGGCAAACTACTAAGTAAACTTGCCCAGGAATCACAAACAGCCAAAAAATGCAATGTCCTGTAAAGGATATGAAACTAACTACTTGAAAGCTTTCACCAGGTTTCGGCAAATATCCGGTGGCCAGCAATATTTTTCATATTGGATAAAACCCGGAGCAATGAAGTCGACCCTGTCGACTTTCAGTGACTTTAAGCTCAGTTCATTTTAAAATTGGATTTAAAACCAGTGTTAACATGGTTGTGAATGTGTAACAGTCAGTATAAGATATGCAGATGCAGTATTGCATTGCAGATACTGAACAGGATCTGCAGCATATAGTGCATGCGATAATTCATACAAGAGACAACATTCCAGATATGGACACATTTCAAGGGAAAGAAGAAGAGGTAGATGTGTTTACTGTACACATTGAACAACTAGGTTTAACATTAAATAGTAAGAAAACAGATTATGGTAATCTTCAAGAAGACAGAAATACCACAATGTAATATACAGGTAAATCAGAATATTCTTAAACAGAAGAATTGGTACAACTATCTCGGAACAGTCATAACATTTGTTGGAAGATGCCTTGTAGAAATTAGAACAAGAAATGCCATGACAAAGGTAGCTTTTTGCAAGATGGAAAAAATATACCATAAAAAGCTGTCGATCGAAGAGAAGAAGAGTGTTGAAGTGCTATATAAAATCTATACTTCGTAAACTTGAGAAACATGGACAATAAGCAGACAACCTGAGAAACACCTCATGGCTGTGGAAATGTAGCTGATGAGGAAAATGCAAAGAATATTGTGGTCGAATGAGAAAACACATGAATGAGACAATCCTTCAAGAAATAAATAAAAATGTGTAAATTGATTAGAAAAATTAAACTCAGACAGTCAACATTGTTTTTGGGCACGTTATGAAGAGAAATATACTTGAAAACTAAGTGAAGACTTGAAAAATTTATGGAGCAAGAGGAAGGCTAAGCAATATATACCTGAATGTCTTGGCTATATCACATATTCAGGACAAAGGCACATATGCCAGAATCTGGTGATTGTGTGAGATGATAAACTATGGCCACCCATGCTTATTGCCATGGCTCATGATGATGATGTGAATCCTGAATAATTTGTGAAAAAGCAACAACACAAGATGCTCTGCGGCCTGGGATGTGGTTTGACAGAAGAATGTTGAAAGAGGCTAAAACAATAACTTATCACAAGTATCAGAAAGAGATAGTCCTCAGTTTCTGACACATTGTGAGAAGAGATCAAACTTGAGCATGTTGTGACAATTGTAAAGATTTATGGAACGAGAGTTTGAGGACAATGAGAGAAGATTCTCGGCAGCCTTTTGTCATGTCACAGACAGCTATACTTATTTTCATAGTTGTTAACATGCACATTTCCTTTGGTATATCACTGGTGTGAGACCCATGCAGGAGGCTCTAGATTCTCTCATCCAGAGTGTGAATTGTATCATATCAGCACTTACAAAAATTTGATTTTTAAGAGCATGCATCTTCCCCATTGTAACGCCTATGAGACCTGGACACTTGCTAAACAAGCTGAACAACGCGTTAATGCATTTGGATATAAATGATACAGACGGGTTCTAAGAATATCTTGGAAACAGAAAAATACAAATACATCCATATGACAAGAGCTGAATATTGAAGAAGGTTGGCTACTAAAGACTATAAAACTAAAAAAAAATGAAATATTTTGGTCACTTGAAACGCCATGAAAGTTTGGAGAGAACAATCATGGAGGGGTATATGCCCGGGAAAAGAGGAAGAGGAAGGCCAAAGAGAAGATGGGTGCAGGATGTGGCAGATGATCTCCAGATGGGTGTATCGGACGCAAGACATCTTGCTTGTGATCAAGAAGTTTTCCAGGAAGGTTGTTAGTGGGAGTGAGATTCTGCAAAGGACATGCTACTGAATGAATGAATGTACATATCAGCACTGGAGCTTCCTGTCTTTTAAAGAAAGATTTAAAAAAAGCTATGTCAGTTTTCTTTATGTTCAAAATATAAATTTGTTGTTCATTACATGTCATGATTATTCCTTTTTCCTGTAGTTTTTCTCTGTTCTTGACATGTCCGAGGGGCTGATCTTCATGCACGTGGACAACCTTGGAGGTAAGACATTACGCTTGCCAGCCTGGGAGTTAGAAATGATAATTGACACTTGTCTAACACATTTAAATCGTGCACAGGCATGCTTTGGACGGAGTTGCAGTCTTCCATTCAACAATCAACATTAGAGAGCATCTGTTGGATTTGTATCCCCGGACATGCTGGTGTGGTGGGAAACGAGCGGGCGGACAGATTGGCTGGTGTGGTGGGAAACGAGCGGGCGGACAGATTGGCTGGTGTGGTGGGACACGAGCGGGCGGACAGATTGGCTGGTGTGGTGGGAAACGAGCGGGCGGACAGATTGGCTGGTGTGGTGGGAAACGAGCGGGCGGACAGATTGGCTGGGTCTGCACGCCTTGGTGGGGCATGTGTATAGTGCAGAAGAACAGACAGATGATCATGGCTTGGAGAGAATGGACTGCAGGAAGTGACTAGAGGATCTGGCCAACACTTAGAACTCTGAGGAAAGGCCAAATGGAGACATAATCAGACTGCTACTGGTACCATTAGTATTGGGACTCTTCACTAGCTGTTGCAGATGAGCACGGCGTAGGTATGGGAATTTCCCAAATGCTGTGTTGTCAGCTCTTGACTCAACTCAATCAAGCACGATAATGACATAAAGTTGGTTGATTGACTGTGAATCCCCCGGAACATAGTTTCACCTCTTTAAGTCTGATATATTGCCATTGAGGCTGTCTGAATCCTGCAGGGCTTGCATCTGCTGGAATCAGGTTGTGTATAAAGAGTTTTCCCTTGACCCAGTACCACAGTTCAAGCCCTCAGGGTGTGCCAGACAGGTCATGCAGCTTCACATCTGTGGAGCCCCATGTGGGGATGTAAGCAGGTAGAGATTCAGTACAGTGGGTACAGACAGGCTGGGATGAGACTGGAGTGGATCTTGTGTTCTCCACGGGTTTGAGGTGCCTCCTTGTTAACAGACTCACATGCAATGCCCAGGTGGAAGATAAGGCCATATGTCAACTAAACATCTGACGTATTATAAGGGGCATGAAAGTATACATTTGTTGGATAGATTCAATGAAAATGTTTCACAAATATTTGTCTGAGTACTCCCAAGCATATACACACGTGTAAAGTATGCTAGTCGTATGACAGATACAGCCATTGAGGTGTACAGTGTTGGGCCTTCACATATTCTTGCCCGTGACATAATGTGGTGGGGTGGTCAGATCCTGGCCTTGCCTCCTGTCTTTCCTTGACACCAATCCTATGTCCTGCCAAATGGCCTAGACGTAGACATTTATGTAACTCCATATATCTTGATACATGGTGTTCTGGTTGATTTCTGTTGATGATAGTCCTCACTGCCACCATCTTAGGCCATCCATCATCATTTCTCTGTCTTCCTTTACCTCTTCTACAGCAGATTTTTCCAGTCAACACAATATTTTCCAGTGCTTCACTTCTCATTATGTCACCAAAGAAGGTCCTGCCCTAACAAGTTCCAACAATTCCTTTATTGAGACAGCACTACTAACACACAAGTTCCAACAATTCCATGATTGAGACAGCACTAACATTGGAATTCCCATCTGGCAAAAGTCTTCTTGATAGAAATAAATAAAGGAGCAAACAAAATGGGCTGAGAGAGCTCATAAACCCTGGAAGGAAATCATCTGTGTGTAGGACACACAGAAGGCCAAACCATCCTGCCTTGTGAAAGTTCTTGTAAGAACAAAGGCCATGGCAACAAAGGTCAACAGAAAATGTGAGCAGGCATAGCTCACAAACTCAGGAAGACAATCTGCTTATGGCAGGAGGAATCCAAAATAGAAACCACAACTGTCAAAGTCGGAAGATGTTGGCTGAAGTGGCACAGACTAAAAGGCGGACTTCTCCACACCTCAATGAATGCCATGCACTATGCATAGCAAATGTTGATTTGCACAGAAGAAAAATCTGGTCCTCATTCATGAAGTTTGAATTGATCCCAGAGACATACCAGCTGGAAACAAGCACTGCTGGGGATTGAACTAGGACTACTCCTTTGGTAAGCAGTACATCAACCACTTGGCCACTTAAGTTCCTGCACACAGATATAAAGTATTTATAAGACTTTTTAAGATTATAAGACTTTATAACAACAGCATTATAAGACTTTATAAGATATAAAGTCACGTGAAGGTATCTGTTACACACCTAAAGTCACATTAGACATATGTGCTAGACGCCTACTTTTATCAACCAATCAGCACAGGCCTATTTTTATCAACCAATCAGCACAGGCCTATTTTTATCAACCAATCAGCACAGGTGGGTATTGTGGACACCAGCACACCTGCCTCCTCTGCTTCCCAAATTATTTCCTGGTTCCCATTTTAGGCCGGGTCAACCTGGGAGCCCTGGTCAGGTATAAAAATGTATAACCACCCCTGTGTTGATCGAACCCCTGACCACTATGAGGTGAGTGCCTGGTTACTGCTCCCCCACAACTCTCCCCTCTTCCACCCCAGTGTTGATCGAACCCCTGACCACCATGATGCGAGGTGAGTGCCTGGTTACTGCTCCCCCACAACTCTCCCCTCTTCCACTCCAGTGTTGATCGAACCCCTGACCACTACGATGCGAGGCGAGTGCCTGGTTACTGCTCCCCCACAACTCTCCCCTCTTCCACCCCAGTGTTGATCGAACCCCTGACCACTACGATGCGAGGCGAGTGCCTGGTTACTGCTCCCCCACGACTCTCCCCTCTTCCACTCCAGTGTTGATCGAACCCCTGACCACCATGAGGCAAGTGCCTGGTTACTACTCCCCCACAACTCTCCCCTCTTCCACCCCAGTGTTGATCGAACCCCTGACCACCATGAGGCAAGTGCCTGGTTACTACTCCCCCACAACTCTCCCCTCTTCCACCCCAGTGTTGATCGAACCCCTGACCACCATGAGGCGAGTGTCTGGTTACTACTCCCCCTTGACTCTCTCATCCCTTCCACCCCAGTGTTGATCAAACCCCTGACCGACCATGATGTGAGGCGAGTTCCTGGTTACTATACCCCCATGACTTCCCCACACATACATACACATTCAGTAATGTAGCACATGTTTCCTTCAAAGATTTACCCAATATAACATGCTGGTTCCATGAGATAATGACTCTGGTTTTCATATATTAGTTGTAAATAAGAGTCAGCAGTAAAGGAGTAGATAACACAAGTTTTGTGAATCAAGACAAATGAGGAGTAGAACTGGTCAGCGAAACTAGAACACAATCACCAGTGACAACTTGTTTGTGTGCTGGCAAAAGCTCTGGCCACAATGTCCATTCTGTCAGTAGTGATTATATCTTAGTAAAGCTTCTTAATTGTTCTCATTTTCGTTGATTCACTAATTTGAATAACGAAGACACAAACAAAAGATTGCATGATTTATTGCCTGGCATATTTCGCTGCATCTCGTCAGGTACATACTGCAGAATTCACACAACATAAAGTACCTAGATAAATCCTTCAAGCTGAAATTCACTGATTCATATACTTCCCTAATTCACTAATTGTAATTTTAGAGCTTGACTGCAGTTGCAGCAGTTTAGTTTATCATGGTTGTGTGGATCAGACATGCCAGCACTAATGCCTTTTTTTAGGGTCATCAGAAGTTTTGTTAATTTTATTCAGCTGATGAAGGTTGTGTTGCACTGACTTCCATTCTGACTTGTGTGTTGCTATAGAGCTGATCTGTTACATTTTCTGTTGTTTCCCTCTGATTAGACACTGGACATGGTACTTTGTACACTTCCTCATCATTCGGGATTGTGTACTCAGAGTCGCTTCGGAACCACCTCTTTCCTAACTACAACACAGTTCATGACTTCTTCAAGGTATGTGATCTGTGAGCCTCTGTGTGTGTGTGTGTGTGTGTGTGTGTGTGTGTGTGTGTGTGTGTGTGTGTGTGTGTGTGTGTGTGTGTGTGTGTGTGTGTGTGTGTGTGTGTGTGTGTGTGTGTGTGTGTGTGTGTGTGTGTGTGTGTGTGTGTGTGTGTGTGTGTGTGTGTGTGTGTGTGTGTGTGTGTGTGTGTGTGTGTGTGTGTGTGTGTGTGTGTGTGTGTGGTGTGTGTGTGTGTGTGTGTGTGTGTGTGTGTGTGTGTGTGTGTGTGTGTGTGTGTGTGTGTGTGTGTGTGTGTGTGTGTGTGTGTGTGTGTGTGTGTGTGTGTGTGTGTGTGTGTGTGTGTGTGTGTGTGTGTGTGTGTGTGTGTGTGTGTGTGTGTGTGTGTGCGTGCGTGCGTGCGTGCGTGCGTGCGTGCGTGCGTGCGTGCGTGCGTGCGTGCGTGCGTGCGTATCTACATGTGTACATATAATGTAGATGGGTAATGTACGTGTGTATGTATAATGTACATGTGTACATATAATGTAGATGTGTAATGTATGTATAATGTAGATGTGTACATATAATGTAGTGAACATATAATGTAGATGTGTAATGTAGGTGTGTATATATAATGTAGATGCGTAATGTAGGTGTGTATATATAATGTAGATGCGTAATGTAGGTGTGTATATATAATGTAGATGCGTAATGTAGGTGTGTATATATAATGTAGATGCGTAATGTAGGTGTGTGTATATAATGTAGATGTGTAATGTAGGTGTGTATATATAATGTAGATGTGTACATATAATGTAGTGAACATATAATGTAGATGTGTAATGTAGGTGTGTATATATAATGTAGATGCGTAATGTAGGTGTGTATATATAATGTAGATGTGTAATGTAGGTGTGTATATATAATGTAGATGCGTAATGTAGGTGTGTATATATAATGTAGATGCGTAATGTAGGTGTGTATATATAATGTAGATGTGTAATGTAGGTGTGTATATATAATGTAGATGCGTAATGTAGGTGTGTATATATAATGTAGATGTGTAATGTAGGTGTGTATATATAATGTAGATGCGTAATGTAGGTGTGTATATATAATGTAGATGTGTACATATAATGTAGTGAACATATAATGTAGATGTGTAATGTAGGTGTGTATATATAATGTAGATGCGTAATGTAGGTGTGTATATATAATGTAGATGTGTACATATAATGTAGATGTGTAATGTAGGTGTGTATGTATAATGTAGATGTGTTCATATAATGTAGATGTTTATGTGTGATGTAGGTGTGTACATATTATGTAGATGTCTGCATATAATACATACAGTATGTAGATGTATGCAAAAAATGTAGATGTTCATGTAATGTATGCATATTGTTATAGTTGATCGCAATGTTGCTGAGTTGTCTGCTCTTGGCTGCTCAATGTTGCTGAGTTGTCTACTCTTGTCTGCCCAATGTTAGTAAATAGCACAGTTGACTAAATGGCAGTTTGTAACTGGACACTGGTCATATAATTGAGTCTCCACCTAGGCACATGGACGTGGACTCGCAGGTGGATCCAGGCTACCATGGGTACCAGAACATGCCCTGGCAAGTAGAGGCGGTCAGCGTGGCATTACCCACTGAAGGTCACTTGGTTTATACAATTCTAGGACAAGCATCATATGCCCACTAGCTGCTGTAGCTTAGTGGCTAGAAGCCTGCCTGCTGGTCCAGTGGTCGTGGGTTCAAATCCACATATAGATGGATTTTCAAGTTAGCCAAGGCTTCCAGATGGACCCGGTCTACACTGGCACCGGGAAATGATTTGGAAAGTGAAGACGGCTTGCGTTATATTGACCACATCACCCCTGGAGTGCTGATTGGTCTATTCAAGTGTCGGTCTGGCACCATACGCCATATAGGTCTAGACCTTAAAATAAGTCTTTACTGCTTACCAACCATATACCTAGTACATCTGTATAATAGGTCGTTACTGCTTACCAACCATATACCCTAGTACATCTGTATAATAGGTCATTACTGCTTACCAAGCACATACCCAGTACATCTGTATAATAGGTCGTTACTGCTTACCAAACATGTACCCAGAACATCTGTATAATAGGTCGTTACTTGCTTACCAAGCATGTACCCAGAACATCTGTATAATAGGTCGTTACTGCTTACCAACCATATACCAAGTACATCTGTATAATAGGTCGTTACTGCTTACCAACCATATGCCCAGTACATCTGTATAATAGGTCTTTACTGCTTACCGACCATATGCCCAGTTCATCTGTATAATAGGTCATTACTGCTTACCAACCATATACCCAGTACATCTGTATAATAGGTCTTTACTGCTTACCAAGCACATACCCAGTACATCTGTATAATAGGTCTTTACTGCTTACCAACCATATACCTAATACATCTGTATAATAGGTCTTTACTGCTTACCAACCATATGCCCAGTACATCTGTATAATAGGTCGTTACTGCTTACCAACCATATACCTAGTACATCTGTATAATAGGTCGTTACTGCTTACCAAGCATATACCCAGTACATCTGTATAATAGGTCGTTACTGCTTACCGACCATATACCCAGTACATCTGTATAATAGGTCTTTACTGCTTACCAACCATATACCTAGTACATCTGTATAATAGGTCGTTACTGCTTACCAACCATATACCCAGTACATCTGTATAATAGGTCGTTACTGCTTACCAACCATATACCCAGTACATCTGTATAATAGGTCGTTACTGCTTACCAACCATATGCCCAGTACATCTGTATAATAGGTCTTTACTGCTTACCAACCATATGCCCAGTACATCTGTATAATAGGTCGTTACTGCTTACCAACCATATACCCAGTACATCTGTATAATAGGTCGTTACTGCTTACCAACCATATACCCAGTACATCTGTATAATAGGTCGTTACTGCTTACCAACCATATACCCAGTACATCTGTATAATAGGTCTTTACTGCTTACCAACCATATACCCAGTACATCTGTATAATAGGTCGTTACTGCTTACCAACCATATACCCAGTACATCTGTATAATAGGTCTTTACTGCTTACCAACCATATACCTAGTACATCTGTATAATAGGTCTTTACTGCTTACCAACCATATACCCAGTACATCTGTATAATAGGTCGTTACTGCTTACCAAGCATATACCCAGTACATCTGTATAATAGGTCGTTACTGCTTACCAAGCATATACCCAGTACATCTGTATAATAGGTCGTTACTGCTTACCAAGCATATACCCAGTACATCTGTATAATAGGTCGTTACTGCTTACCAACCATATACCCAGTACATCTGTATAATAGGTCGTTACTGCTTACCAAGCATATACCCAGTACATCTGTATAATAGGTCGTTACTGCTTACCAAGCCATATACCCAGTACATCTGTATAATAGGTCGTTACTGCTTACCAACCATATACCCAGTACATCTGTATAATAGGTCGTTACTGCTTACCAAGCCATATGCCCAGTACATCTGTATAATAGGTCGTTACTGCTTACCAACCATATGCCCAAAACACCTAATGACCTGTACAATTATCCTTTTTTAATTGTAATTTAGACTGATGATTTAATTTTTGTGATTTAAACTGACTTAATTTGTGTGATTTAGACTGTTGACTCACATTTTTACAGGTGGAATCCGTGAGAGGGGTGTACCTGGCCAGCCAGATGTCTGAGGACAAGTCAATCCACACGGTGATCACCTACAACAGGGGTGCTGAATGGAAGCCGGTGCAGCAGCCAGATAATGTGGAGTGCAAGAATAGTGAGAAGGTACAAGCCTGAACTGGGATGTCAAAAGTTATTCCCCAGGGACTATTTCTTCACTGATGTAGTAATACATAACATTGTTTTGTCCTCTTGGGCCTGGTCTGTAGCAGGCACTGGAGATCATGCCTCTCCATTTCTTTCTGTCGTCTCATATTGTAATGTTACTTATATTGTTGTTTGTTACCTAACTAAGTTTTTCACACACATCTTCCGCTGTTTGCCTCTGTCTAGCTTGCCTAATATTTTGCTCACATATGCCTAAAAGTTCTATGCAACCATTTCTGTTGATATGCCCCATACATTTCATTTGTCCTTTCCTTATGGTTTTGTTCTCTGTTCTAGTCATTCCTGCAGCTGAAAATAGCTCAGTGTTTGTTTTCTTCTCTGTCCATGATACTCTCAACATTCTTATCTAGCCATGATAGTCTCAACATTCTTATCTAGCCATGGCACTCTCAACATTCTTCTCTGTTCATGGTACTCTGAACATTCTTCTATGTCCATATTACTCAGAAAATTCTTCTCTGTCTGTGGTATTTTCAATATTCTTCTCTGTCCATGGTACTCTCAACATTCTTCTCTGCCCATGGTATTTTCAGCATGCTTCTCTGTCCATGGTACTCTCAACATTCTTCTCTGCCCATGGTACTCTCAACATTCTTCTCTGCCCATGGTATTTTCAGCATTCTTCTCTGCCCATGGTACTCTCAACATTCTTCTCTGCCCATGGTACTCTCAACATTCTTCTCTGCCCATGGTACTCTCAACATTCTTCTCTGCCCATAGTACTCTCAATATTCTTCTCTGCCCATGGTACTCTCAACATTCTTCTCTGCCCATGGTATTTTCAGCATTCTTCTCTGCCCATGGTACTCTCAACATTCTTCTCTGCCCATGGTACTCTCAACATTCTTCTCTGCCCATGGTACTCTCAACATTCTTCTCTGCCCATGGTACTCTCAACATTCTTCTCTGCCCATGGTACTCTCGACATTCTTATCTAGCCATGGCACTCTCAACATTCTTCTCTGTCCATGGTACTCTCGACAATATTCTCTTTCCATGGTACTCTCAACATTCTTCTCTGTCCATGGTACTCTCAACATTCTTCTCTGTCCATGGTACTCTTGACATTCTTATCTAGCCATGATACTCTCAACATTCTTCTGTCCATGGTACTCTCAACATTCTTCTCTGTCCATGGTACTCTGAACATCTTCTCTGTCCATGGTACTCTCAACATTCTTCTCTGTCCATGGTACTCTCGACATTCTTCTCTGTCCATGGTACTCTGAACATCTTCTCTGTCCATGGTACTCTCGACATTCTTATCTAGCCATGATACTCTCAACATTCTTCTCTGTCCATGGTACTCTCAACATTCTTATCTAGCCATGATACTCTCAACATTCTTCTCTGTCCATGGTACTCTGAACATCTTCTCTGTCCATGGTACTCTGAACATCTTCTCTGTCCATGGTACTCTCGACAATCTTCTCTTTCCATGGTACTCTCAACATTCTTCTCTGTCCATGGTACTCTCAACATTCTTCTCTGTCCATGGTACTCTCGACATTCTTATCTAGCAATGATACTCTCAACATTCTTCTCTGTCCATGATACTCTCAACATTCTTCTCTGTCCATGGTACTCTCAACATTCTTCTCTGTCCATGGTACTCTGAACATCTTCTCTGTCCATGGTACTCTCAACATTCTTCTCTGTCCATGGTACTCTCGACATTCTTATCTAGCCATGATACTCTCAACATTCTTCTCTGTCCATGGTACTCTCAACATTCTTCTCTGTCCATGGTACTCTGAACATCTTCTCTGTCCATGGTACTCTCGACATTCTATCTAGCTGACTCCATGATACGCTCGACCTCGACATTATCTAGCCATGGTACTCTCAACATTCTTCTCTGTCCATGGTACTCTGAACATCTTCTCTGTCCATGGTACTCTCAACATTCTTCTCTGTCCATGGTACTCTTGACATTCTTATCTAGCCATGATACTCTCAACATTCTTCTGTCCATGGTACTCTCAACATTCTTCTCTGTCCATGGTACTCTGAACATCTTCTCTGTCCATGGTACTCTCAACATTCTTCTCTGTCCATGGTACTCTCGACATTCTTCTCTGTCCATGGTACTCTGAACATCTTCTCTGTCCATGGTACTCTCGACATTCTTCTCTGTCCATGGTACTCTCGACATTCTTATCTAGCCATGATACTCTCAACATTCTTCTCTGTCCATGGTACTCTCAACATTCTTATCTAGCCATGATACTCTCAACATTCTCTCTGTCCATGGTACTCTGAACATCTTCTCTGTCCATGGTACTCTGAACATCTTCTCTGTCCATGGTACTCTCGACAATCTTCTCTTTCCATGGTACTCTCAACATTCTTCTCTGTCCATGGTACTCTCAACATTCTTCTCTGTCCATGGTACTCTCGACATTCTTATCTAGCCATGATACTCTCAACATTCTTCTCTGTCCATGATACTCTCAACATTCTTCTCTGTCCATGGTACTCTCAACATTCTTCTCTGTCCATGGTACTCTGAACATCTTCTCTGTCCATGGTACTCTCAACATTCTTCTCTGTCCATGGTACTCTCGACATTCTTATCTAGCCATGATACTCTCAACATTCTTCTCTGTCCATGGTACTCTCAACATTCTTCTCTGTCCATGGTACTCTGAACATCTTCTCTGTCCATGGTACTCTCGACATTCTTATCTAGCCATGATGCTCTCAACATTCTTCTCTGTCCATGGTACTTTGAACATCTTCTCTGTCCATGATACTCTCGACATTATCTAGCCATGGTACTCTCAACATTCTTCTCTGTCCATGGTACTCTGAACATCTTCTCTGTCCATGGTACACTCAACATTCTTATCTAGCCATGATACTCTCAACATTCTTCTGTCCATGGTACTCTCAACATTCTTCTCTGTCCATGGTACTCTGAACATCTTCTCTGTCCATGGTACTCTCGAACATTCTTCTCTGTCCATGGTACTCTCGACATTCTTCTCTGTCCATGGTACTCTGAACATCTTCTCTGTCCATGGTACTCTCGACATTCTTCTCTGTCCATGGTACTCTCGACATTCTTCTCTAGCCATGATACTCTCAACATTCTTCTCTGTCCATGGTACTCTCAACATTCTTATCTAGCCATGATACTCTCAACATTCTTCTCTGTCCATGGTACTCTGAACATCTTCTCTGTCCATGGTACTCTCGACAATCTTCTCTTTCCATGGTACTCTCAACATTCTTCTCTAGTCCATGGTACTCTCAACATTCTTCTCTGTCCATGGTACTCTCGACATTCTTATCTAGCCATGGATACTCTCAACATTCTTCTCTGTCCATGTACTCTCAACATTCTTCTCTGTCCATGGTACTCTCAACATTCTTCTCTGTCCATGGTACTCTGAACATCTTCTCTGTCCATAGGTACTCTCAACATTCTTCTCTGTCCATGGTACTCTCGACATTCTTATCTAGCCATGATACTCTCAACATTCTTCTCTGTCCATGGTACTCTCAACATTCTTCTCTGTCCATGGTACTCTGAACATCTTCTCTGTCCATGGTACTCTCGACATTCTTATCTAGCCATGATGCTCTCAACATTCTTCTCTGTCCATGGTACTCTGAACATCTTCTCTGTCCATGGTACTCTCGACATTCTTATCTAGCCATGGTACTCTCAACATTCTTCTCTGTCCATGGTACTCTGAACATCTTCTCTGTCCATGGTACTCTGAACATCTTCTTTGTCCATGGTACTCTGAACATCTTCTCTGTCCATGGTACTCTCAACATTCTTATCTAGCCATGATACTCTCAACATTCTTCTGTCAACGTACTCTGAACATTCTTCTCTGTCCATGGTACTCTCAACATTCTTCTCTGTCCATGGTACTCTCGACATTCTTATCTAGCCATGATACTCTCAACATTCTTCTCTGTCAACGTACTCTGAACATCTTCTCTGTCCATGGTATTTTCAACATTCTTCTCTGTCCATGGTACTCTGAACATCTTCTCTGTCCATGGTACTCTGAACATCTTCTCTGTCCATGGTACTCTGAACATCTTCTCTGTCCATGGTACTCTCAACATTCTTCTCTGTCCATGGTACTCTCGACATTCTTATCTAGCCATGATACTCTCAACATTCTTCTCTGTCAACGTACTCTGAACATCTTCTCTGTCCATGGTATTTTCAACATTCTTCTCTGTCCATGGTACTCTCATCTTCTCTGTCCATGGTACTCTGAACATCTTCTCTGTCCATAGTACTCTGAACATCTTCTCTGTCCATGGTACTCTGAACATCTTCTCTGTCCATGGTACTCTCGACATTCTTATCTAGACATGATACTCTCAACATTCTTCTCTGTCAACGTACTCTGAACATCTTCTCTGTCCATGGTACTCTCAACATTCTTCTCTGTCCATGGTAGTCTCGACATTCTTATCTAGCCATGATACTCTCAACATTCTTCTCTGTCAACGTACTCTGAACATCTTCTCTGTCCATGGTATTTTCAACATTCTTCTCTCTCCATGGTACACTCAACATCTTCTCTGTCCATGGTACTCTGAACATCTTCTCTGTACACGGTACTCTGAACATCTTCTCTGTCCATGGTATTTTCAACATCTTCTCTGTCCATGGTATTTTCAACATTCTTCTCTGTCCATGGTATTTTCAACATTCTTCTCTGTCCATGGTACTCTGAACATCTTCTCTGTCCATGGTACTCTGAACATCTTCTCTGTCCACGGTACTCTGAACATCTTCTCTGTCCACGGTACTCTGAACATATTCTTCTCTGCCCAAGGTACTCTCAAAATTTTTCTCTTCCGCCAGTTTTCTTTTCCCTCAGTTTCCCCTAACTCTAGTTTCCTCTCCCCCCATTTTCCTCTTCCCCCATTTTCCTCTCCCCCCATTTTCCTCTTCCCCCATTTTCCTCTTCCCCCATTTTCCTCTTCCCCCAGTTTTCCTCTTCCCCAGTTTCCCTTTCCCCATTTTCCCCTTCCCCCATTTTCCCTTTCCCCCAGTTTCCCCTGCCTCCAGTCGTCTTCTCTCTTCCCCCCTCCCCTCCCCCTGGTTTCCTCTTCCTCCAGTTTCCCTAAGATTTGCATCCTTACAAAAGAACATCCCACACTCCACTTTTCAGTCAGATCATGTCATTCTACAGAAGCCGGTTGAATAACACTTGTATGAATGCTACATGGTATTGGATTGAGGGATGGAAGTCTGTATGCTTCTTGATAAACAATAAAAACAACAACATTAACAAGGAATCTTAGTCTGTCCCACTCAGTGTGTCAGGGATCATCCATGGGTCATTGTATATGTATTATGGGTGAATCCTTGTTTCATTTTGTGCATAATGGGTGGATCTTTCTTGTATCCACCTGGTTTCATCCTGTGTATAATGGTTAGATCCTCCTTGTATATATCTAGTTCCGTCCTGTGAATTGGGTGATACTGTCTTTCAGCTAACTGTTCTAGTTATCTTGGCTCTTCACTAACATACACCAGGGCTGTCCCTGCACTTGAAATCTTGACCAACATTGACACTAAAAGGTTGGTCAAATCAGTGTCTGCCAGAAACACTTTAATAAGCACAACAAAACTGAAGTACGTTTTATCTTCTTAACAGTTCTTTACTATGGTTTCTTCAGCAGTAGTGCACAATGTGTTTCACAAGTTAAATTCAGTCTTACTATACTTGCTATATTATCTACCCAGTTCTGTAGCGAAGGGGTTACAAATGAAATTCATAATCCTGCTTGTGATATAAACCTGCGGGTGATTTGGAGGCACACCATCTTAAGTTGGTTCCCATAAAGGGTATGAGTGCTGGTCATTCCCATACAAAGATATGAGTGCCGGTTCAGAAAGCAATGGCAAACTACTGAATGTAATCTTGCCAAGAAATCACAAACAGCTAAAAAAAAAAAAAAACACGCTGACCGCAATGTTCTGTAAAGGATATGCAACTAATTTGTTAAAAATCTATATTGCTATGGCTGGATTCCTATACCAATGGGATTTCCAGATTATTCCAAGTGGTTGTTGCGGGGTGTTTATCTCAATCTCAGGCCACTGAATGATAACCTTTGTGTTTTCTGAGCTGGCTCAACACCTGCGATGGTCACGTATCTTTCATGACCGCCGGATTGATGCCAGAGACATTCTCTGTTTGAGGTATTCTCTGTTTGAGGTCAGTCAGCTGTCATGACTGCAACATGGATCATGGCAAGCTCGAAGAAGTTTGGGAAACAGCATTAGAGTGACTGTTACTGTTTTCCCAAATCTGCTGATTTGTCTATTCTTTTGTCAGTCCAATGCTGGTTTTATAATGGTTCTAGCTTCCTGTTGCTAGCTCATGGAGCAGCCTGCTATCTGTTGAGATTGGCTGTGTTACCGTTGTAGTGAGGATATATTAGTATCAATTTGAATGTGGAATTAGAATTCTAACTTATAAGTTTGGTTCAATTTTAATTACCCATTAAGGTTTGTATCTATCCTAAAGGAAGTTAGCTATCAGTTTGGGGCACCTGTTTTAGAGTTATTGGTGACCATTGTTGCAGTCTGTTCTGGCATGTGTAGTTTAGTATGCAACATATTCCTGTTACAGGAAGGCTGTTACCTGCAAATCCACAACGCCTACAGCATTCATCGAGGGATTAATGCACGGCCTCCATTCAGTCAGAAGGAGGCTAATGGGCTTGTGCTGGTTCATGGTGAGTTATAATTTCATTTGTTGCTGGTAAAGACTTTGGTATGCTTGATTTACACTGTTGACACAGACTTTGGTATGATTGATTTACACTCAGTTGACACAGACTTTGGTATGATTGATTTACACTCAGTAGTTAGTTACTGATGCAGACTTTGGTATGATTAATTTACACTCAGTAGTTAGTTACTGATGCAGACTTTGGTATGCTTGATTTACACTCAGTAGTTAGTTATGCAGACTTTGGTATGATTGATTTACACTCAGTAGTTAGTTACTGATGCAGACTTTGGTATGTTTGATTTACACTCAGTAGTTAGTTATGCAGACTTTGGTATGCTTGATTTACACTCAGTAGTTAGTTATGCAGACTTTGGTATGATTGATTTACACTCAGTAGTTAGTTACTGATGCAGACTTTGGTATGTTTGATTTATACTCAGTAGTTAGTTACTGATGCAGACTTTGGTATGCTTGATTTACACTCAGTAGTTAGTTACTGATGCAGACTTTGGTATGCTTGATTTACACTCAGTAGTTAGTTACTGATGCAGACTTTGGTATGCTTGATTTACACTCAGTAGTTAGTTACTGATGCAGACTTTGGTATGATTGATTTACACTCAGCAGTTAGTTATGCAGACTTTGGTATGCTTGATTTACACTAAGAAGTTAGTTACTGATGCAGACTTTGGTATGCTTGATTTACACTCAGTAGTTACTGATGCAGACTTTGGTATGATTGATTTACACTCAGTAGTTAGTTACTGATGCAGACTTTGGTATGCTTGATTTACACTCAGTAGTTAGTTACTGATGCAGACTTTGGTATGCTTGATTTACACTCAGTAGTTAGTTATGCAGACTTTGGTATGATTAATTTACACTCAGTAGTTAGTTACTGATGCAGACTTTGGTGTGCTTAATTTACACTCAGTTGACACAGACTTTGGTATGATTGATTTACACGCAGTAGTTAGTTACTGATGCAGACTTTGGTATGATTGATTTACACTCAGTAGTTAGTTACTGATGCAGACTTTGGTATGATTGATTTACACTCAGTAGTTAGTTATGCAGACTTTGGTATGATTAATTTACACTCAGTAGTTAGTTACTGATGCAGACTTTGGTATGCTTAATTTACACTCAGTTGACACAGACTTTGGTATGATTGATTTACACGCAGTAGTTAGTTACTGATGCAGACTTTGGTATGATTGATTTACACTCAGTTGACACAGACTTTGGTATGATTGATTTACACGCAGTAGTTAGTTACTGATGCAGACTTTGGTATGATTGATTTACACTCAGTAGTTAGTTACTGATGCAGACTTTGGTATGTTTGATTTACACTCAGTTGACACAGACTTTGGTATGATTGATTTACACGCAGTACTGATGCAGACTTTGGTATGCTTGATTTACACTCAGTTGACACAGACTTTGGTATGATTAATTTACACGCAGTAGTTAGTTACTGATGCAGACTTTGGTATGATTGATTTACACTCAGTTGACACAGACTTTGGTATGATTGATTTACACGCAGTAGTTAGTTACTGATGCAGACTTTGGTATGATTAATTTACACTCAGTAGTTAGTTACTGATGCAGACTTTGGTATGTTTGATTTACACTCAGTTGACACAGACTTTGGTATGATTGATTTACACGCAGTACTGATGCAGACTTTGGTATGATTGATTTACACTCAGTAGTTAGTTACTGATGCAGACTTTGGTATGATTGATTTACACTCAGTAGTTAGTTACTGATGCAGACTTTGGTATGCTTAATTTACACTCAGTTGACACAGACTTTGGTATGATTGATTTACACTCAGTAGTTAGTTACTGATGCAGACTTTGGTATGCTTGATTTACACGCAGTAGTTAGTTACTGTTGCAGACTTTGGTATGCTTGAATTACACTCAGTAGTTAGTTACTGATGCAGACTTTGGTATGATTGATTTACACGCAGTACTGATGCAGACTTTGGTATGATTGATTTACACTCAGTAGTTAGTTACTGATGCAGACTTTGGTATGCTTGATTTACACACAGTAGTTAGTTACTGATGCAAACTTTGGTATGATTGATTTACACTCAGTAGTTAGTTACTAATGCAGACTTTGGTATGCTTGATTTACACTCAGTAGTTAGTTACTGATCCAGACTTTGGTATGCTTGATTTACACTCAGTAGTTAGTTACTGATGCAGACTTTGGTATGATTGATTTACACGCAGTACTGATGCAGACTTTGGTATGATTGATTTACACTCAGTAGTTAGTTACTGATGCAGACTTTGGTATGCTTGATTTACACGCAGTACTGATGCAGACTTTGGTATGATTGATTTACACTCAGTAGTTAGTTACTGATGCAGACTTTGGTATGCTTGATTTACACACAGTAGTTAGTTACTGATGCAGACTTTGGTATGCTTGATTTACAGGCAGTACTGATGCAGGCTTTGGTATGATTGATTTACACTCAGTAGTTAGTTACTGATGCAGACTTTGGTATGATTGATTTACACTCAGTAGTTAGTTACTGATGCAGACTTTGGTATGCTTGATTTACACTCAGTAGTTAGTTACTGATGCAGACTTTGGTATGATTGATTTACACTCAGTAGTTAGTTACTGATGCAGACTTTGGTATGATTGATTTACACTCAGTAGTTAGTTACTGATGCAGACTTTGGTATGCTTGATTTACACTCAGTAGTTAGTTACTGATGCAGACTTTGGTATGATTGATTTACACTCAGTAGTTAGTTACTGATGCAGACTTTGGTATGATTGATTTACACTCAGTAGTTAGTTACTGATGCAGACTTTGGTATGATTGATGTACACTCAGTAGTTAGTTACTGATGCAGACTTTGGTATGATTGATTTACACGCAGTAGTTAGTTACTGATGCAGACTTTGGTATGATTGATTTACACTCAGTAGTTAGTTACTGATGCAGACTTTGGTATGATTGATTTACACTCAGTAGTTAGTTACTGATGCAAACTTTGGTATGATTAATTTACACTCAGTAGTTAGTTACTGATGCAGACTTTGGTATGATTGATTTACACTCAGTAGTTAGTTACTGATGCAGACTTTGGTATGATATATGTGGATGGTCAGTAGTTAGCTACTACATATACTTTTTTTTACCCTGGAATTGTACGTTAATAAATTAGCGTCTGATGCAGACTTTAGTACTCTTCATCTGGATGTCAGAAACTAAATGTCTTCTTTGTATTTTCTATCCCTTTCTATACAGTAATGTGTGTCTGTGACCTTATTTTTGTGCATGTTTGTGTATACACGTTTGTGTGTGCACGTATGCATGTTTGTGTAGGCGAGTCTCTGTGGCGAAGTGGTCAAGCCGTTTGATGTTTGACTCGTGAGCCGAAGGTTGTGGGTTCGATTCTGGGCCGTGTCCTTCGGTTTACGAGTTAAATGTTTCGGAGACTCCCATGGGTCGCCGCTAAAAGCTACGGAGTTCGTGCTTTGTGCGACGCTTTCCGTACTGCGGAAAGAGACCGAGCCATATGGGATAAAAACCCGGTGCAATGAAGTCGACCCTGTCGACTTTTAAGCGACTTTTAAGCGACTTGTGTATGCACGCACACATACATGCTCACACACACTCACCCACATGCACACACACACACACACACACACAGACAGACATAGAGACGGACAGACAGACACAGATAGAGACAGACAGACAGAAAGACATACAGACAGACAGAGATGGACAGAGACAGACAGACAGAGACAGATAGACAGATGGACAGACAGACAGAAATGGACAGACAGACAGAGACAGACACCACACACACATATATGAAAGAAGATTGGAGACACTAACCTCAAACCTGTTGTCTCTGACTGTGATCTATTCTACAGCTCATGTGGCCAGTAACCTACAGACCACTCCCCCAGATGTGTTTCTATCCACCGATTGAGGGTACAGTTTTAAACGGGTAATGACCTGTCTTGACTTCTGCCATCTTGACTCAAACATTGACAGGTTATGATGGAAGTTAAGTGGTGAATGATGAACTATCTTTTCTTCCAACATGGCCACCGGGGTCAATGAACGTGCACTTAAACTTCTGGTGCTTTTATAACAGGGTAGCGGGATCATTTCCTACAGCAGCCACTTGGACATCACTGTTGAGAGAAAACTCTTCATGAGCAAAATGACATGCTGGAGAAGGACATATGTGCCTAGCACCATACGCCCTGTATGTCATGGTAGTGTGCAGACAGCGCTCGTTACATGAATGTTTCTATACACGGATATTTTGCAGGTATTGCGTGGCCCCCCCCCCCCTTCCCCGCCCCAGTATGTCGTGATAGTGTGCAGACAGAGCTCGTTACATGACTGTTTCTATACACTGATATTTTGCAGATATTGCATTTCCCCCTTTTCCCTTTCCTTTGTTTTCATAGAGCGCACAGCATAGAGGCCAAACACGTCTCCGACCACGCTCATGGCATTACCAGCACAGTTCACTATCAACTTCACTGTCAACTTTGCTATCAACTTTGCTGTCAACTTCACTATCAAATTCACTATCAACACCCGCTGACTTTAACAATTTTAATGTGCTTTGTTTTTTTTTTCCCCTGCTGGTTTTATAAATATTTATTTGTACATGCCATATGTATCTCCATCTGGCTTTAGTAATGCTATGTTTTGATACACCAGATTTACTGGATTGCTGACGGAGCCGGGCGGCAAGTCAATGACTGTTGGTCTCTGGGGGTACCACAAGGACACCAAAAAATGGACGGTCAGTGTGATTGACTTCAGAAAAGTTGTAACCAGGCAATGTAAGTTGGTAGTTGCAATTGTATGTGTATGGTGGATGTGATTTAACATAGTACATGTGTACCTGAGATGGAACAGATGTGTTGTCATAGTGTGTGTGTACATGATGAGATAAAACAGATGAGGTGACAGTATGTGTAATTGATGAGATGGAACAGATGAGTTGACATAGTATATGTGTAATTGAGGAGATGGAACAGATGAGTTGACATAGTATAAGTGTAATTGATGAGATGGAACAGATGAGTTGACATAGTATATGTGTACATGATGTGATGGAACAGATGAGTTGACATATTATATGTGTACATGATGAGATGGAACAGATGAGTTGATATAGTATATGTGTACATGATGAGATGGAACAGATGAGTTGACATAGTATATGTGTACATGATGAGATGGAACAGATGAGTTGATATAGTATATGTGTAATTGATGAGATGGAACAGATGAGTTGACATAGTATATGTGTACATGATGAGATGGAACAGATGAGTTGACATAGTGTGTGTACACATGATGAGATGGAACAGATGAGTTGATATAGTATATGTGTAATTGATGAGATGGAACAGATGAGTTGACATAGTATATGTGTACATAATGAGATGGAACAGATGAATTGACATAGTATATGTGTACATGATGAGATGGAACAGATGAGTTGACATAGTATATGTGTTCATGATGAGATGGAACAGATGAGTTGACATAGTATATGTGTACATGATGAGATGGAACAGATGAGTTAACATAGTATATGTGTACATGATGAGATGGAACAGATGAGTTGATATGGTATATGTGTAATTGATGAGATGGAACAGATGAGTTGACAGTATATGTGTACATGAGATGGAACAGATGAGTTGACATAGTATATGTGTACATGATGAGATGGAACAGATGAGTTGACATAGTATATGTGTACATGATGAGATGGAACAGATGAGTTGATATAGTATGTGTGTAATTGATGAGATGGAACAGATGAGTTGACATAGTATATGTGTAATTGATGAGATGGAACAGATGAGTTGACATATTATATGTGTACATGATGAGATGGAACAGATGAGTTGACATAATATATGTGTACATGGTGAGATAAAACAGATGAGTTGACATAATATATGTGTACATGGTGAGATAAAACAGATGAGTTGACAGTATATCTGTACATGATGAGATGGAACAGATTTTACATAGTATATGTGTAATTGATGAGATGGAGCAGATGAGTTGACATAGTATATGTGTACATGATGAGATGGAACAGATGAGTTGACATAGTATATGTCTACATGATGAGATGGAACAGATGAGTTGACACAGTATATGTGTACATGAGATGGAACAGATGAGTTGACATAGTATATGTGTACAAGATGAGATGGAACAGATGAGTTGACAGTATATGTGTACATGGTGAGATGGAACATATGAGTTGACGTAGCATATGTGTAATTGATGAGATGGAACAGATGAGTTGACATAGTATATGGGTGCATGATGAGATGGAACAGATGAGTTGACATAGTATATGTGTACAAGATGAGATGGAACAGATGAGTTGACAGTATATGTATACATGGTGAGATGGAACATATGAGTTGACATAGTATATGTGTAATTGATGAGATGGAACAGATGAGTTGACATATTATATGGATGCATGATGAGATGGAACAGATGAGTTGACATAGTATATGTGTACATGATGAGATGGAACAGATGAGTTGACATAATATATGTGTACATGGTGAGATGGAACAGATGAGTTGACACATTATATGTGTACATGAATTGACATACTATATGTGTACATGATGAGATGGAACAGATGAGTTGACACAGTATATGTATATATGAGTTGACATACTATATGTGTACATGATGAGATGGAACAGATGAGTTGACATAGTATATGTGTACATGAGTTGATATAATATATGTGTACATGATGAGACAGAACAGATGAGTTGACATATATGTGTACATGATGAGATGGAACAGATGATTTGACATATTATATGTGTACATGAGATGGAACAGATGAGTTGACATAGTATATGTGTACATGATGAGATGAAACAGATGAGTTGACATAGTATATGTGTACATGATGAGATGGAACAGATGGGTTGGCATGGTATATGTGTACATGGGTTGACATAGTATATGTGTACATGATGAGATGGAACAGATGAGTTGACATAGTATATGTGTACATGATGAGATGGAACAAATGAGTTGACATAGTATATGTGTACATGATATGGAACAGATGGGTTGGCATAGTATATGTGTACATGAGTTGACATAGTATATGTGTACATGATGAGATGGAACAGATGAGTTGACATAGTATATGTGTACATGATGAGATGGAACAGATGAGTTGACATAGTATATGTGTACATGATGATATGGAACAGATGAGTTGACATAGTATATGTGTACATGATGAGATGGAACAGATGAGTTGACATAGTATATGTGTACATGATGAGATGGAACAGATGAGTTGACATAGTATATGTGTATATGATGAGATGGAATTGATGAGTTGACATAGTATATGTGTACATGGTGAGATGGAATTGATGAGTTGACATAGTATATGTGTTCATGATGAGATGGAACAGATGAGTTGACATAGTATATGTGTACATGATGAGATGGAATTGATGAGTTGACGTATTATGTGTTCATGAGATGGAACAGATGAGTTGACATATTATATGTGTACATGGTGAGATGTAACAGATGAGTTGACATAGTATATGTGTACATGGTGAGATGTAACAGATGAGTTGACATAGTATATGTGTACATGATGAGATGGAATTGATGAGTTGACGTATTATATGTGTTCATGAGATGGAACAGATGAGTTGACATATTATGTGTACATGATGAGATGGAGCAGATGAGTTGACATAGTATATGTGTACATGGTGAAATGGAACAGATGAGTTGACATATTATATGTGTACATGGTGAGATGGAACAGATGAGTTGACATAGTATATGTGTTCATGATGAGATGGAACAGATGAGTTGACATAGTATGTGTACATGAGATGGAACAGATGAGTTGGTAACTATATTTGTCTTGAAGGTTTACTATAATTTAATATGGTGACTATATTTATTTTGATGGTTTACTATAGTTTAATGTGGTGATGCTGACACCTCTCTTACACAGGTACAGAGGAAGATTATGTGTCCTGGACCCCTCACACCAGTTTGAACACAAAACCAGGATTTGAGGGTTGCCTGCTCCGCAAGAAGGAGACTTTCAAGAAGGTCAAACTAGAGTCCTGGTATGGCGTTTATCAGTTTCTTCTGTCACAAACCAGAGTCCTGGTATGGCGTTTTATCAGTTTCTTCTGTCACAAACCAGAGTCCTGGTATGGCGTTTATCAGTTTCTTCTGTCACAAACCAGAGTCCTGGTATGGCGTTTATCAGTTTCTTCTGTCACAAACCAGCGTCCTGGTATGGCATTTATCAGTTTCTTCTGTCACAAACCAGAGTCCTGGTATGGCGTTTATCAGTTTCTTCTGTCACAAACCAGAGTCCTGGTATGGCATTTATCAGTTTCTTCTGTCACAAACCAGAGTCCTGGTATTTCGTTTATCAGTTTCTTCTGTCACAAACCAGAGTCCTGGTATGGCGTTTATCAGTTTCTTCTGTCACAAACCAGAGTCCTGGTATGGCATTTATTAGTTTCTCCTGTCACAAACATGAACCCACTGTGTCTTAGTTGTCACCAGAACGCTCGTCCCAGGCATTTTTACATTCATTCATTGTGGTCCCACACATGTATTGCATTAATTTATGTTGATCCCACACATGTATTGCATTAATTTATGTTGGTCCCACACATGTATTGCATTAATTTATGTTGATCCCACACATGTATTTCTTTAATTTATGTTGATCCCACACATGTATTGCATTAATTTATGTTGATCCCACACATTTGTTACATTAATGCATTTTGGTCCCACACATGTAATAAATTTATGCATTTTAGTCCCACACATGTATTACATTAATTCATGTTGGTCCCACACATGTATTACTTTCATTCATTTTGGTCCCACACATGTTATACATAAAGCTGTCCCACACATGTATTACATTAATTTATGTTGATCCTACACATGTATTACATTAGTGCATTTTAGTCCCACATATGTATTACATTACTGCATTTTGGTTCCACACACGTGTTACATTAATTCATTTTGGTCCCACACATGTATCACAGTAATTCATGTTGGTCCCACACATGTATTATATTAATTCATTTTGATCCTCCACATGTATTACATTAATTCATTTTGATCCCACACATGTATTACATTAGTTCATGTTGTTGGTCCCACAGATGTATTACATTAATTCATTTTGATCCCACACATGTATTACTGTCAACATCTCAGAACTAGGGGATAGATTAGACTCGGGTTCAGACAGGATGAAGTGCACTCACAGAACAAACATAACTCTCTGTTCGGACATTATCAATCTAATTTATTATGATGTCGATCTAACGAACAGTCGTCTCGCCTTCTCTCAGAACATATCACATACACATAGACATTGCATTTGACAAGGTATACATTATAGCATCTGTCTATCATAACCAATCACAGTATCTAAAGTAATCTCGAATGCTGTGATGTCGGTTCCTAGATCAATCAATCAATCAATCTCTAATGAACTTTAGTAAATGGTTCCTAGAAGCTAAACCCTTCCACTGTCCGATGTCCAGTCACAGTCTGAGCCCTGGCTTGCGTCCCGTGAACACGGAGTGCTGGCGCACTCGAGCACACCAGTCTCTCTGTCAGTCAGTCAGTCTCTCTGTCAGTCAGTCAGTCAGTCTCTCTCAGTCAGTCAGTCTCTCTGTCAGCCAGTCAGTCAGTCTGTCAGTCAGTCAGACTCTTTCAGTCAGTCAGTCTCTAAGTACCATTAACTCATTAACCCGGTGTGTTGTGTCATTTAGAGTTCTTTGCAGCGCGGAACCAGTTCGCAGACACCATGACCAGATACCCAGCCCTACTATGTGCTAGTCCAGGAAGGTGGACCTTTCAGCCAGCGCTCGTTAGGACCCAGCCCTAGTTCATCTTTGGCAGTGGATCCTGGCCTGTGAGGGCACCGCCCGGGTCATGGCGACACTGGCCTATACTGATTTTACATGGGTAAAGTGTACCCACTGGTGGTAAGTCTGAGTCATGCTATTCACAAATTGTGTTGTCTTTGGCTGTTTCTAGTGTGTGAGTGAGTTAGTGAGGTAGTTTAGTGTGTGAGTGAGTTAGTGAGGTAGTTTAGTGTGTGAGTGAGTTAGTGAGGTAGTTTAGTGTGTGAGTGAGTTAGTGAGGTAGTTTAGTGTGTGAGTGAGTTAGTGAGGTAGTTTAGTGTGTGAGTGAGTTAGTGAGGTAGTTTAGTGTGTGAGTTGAGTTAGTGAGGTAGTTTAGTGTGTGAGTGAGTTAGTGAGGTAGTTTAGTGTGTGAGTGAGTTAGTTAGTGAGGTAGTTTAGTGTGTGAGTGAGTTAGTGAGGTAGTTTAGTGAGTTAGTGAGGTAGTTTAGTGTGTGAGTGAGTTAGTGAGGTAGTTTAGTGTGTGAGTGAGTGAGTTAGTGAGGTAGTTTAGTGTGTGAGTGAGTTAGTGAGGTAGTTTAGTGTGTGAGTGAGTTAGTGAGGTAGTTTAGTGAGTGAGTGAGTGAGTTAGTGAGGTAGTTTAGTGTGTGAGTGAGTGAGTTAGTGAGGTAGTTTAGTGTGTGAGTGAGTTAGTGAGGTAGTTTAGTGAGTGAGTGAGATAGTGAGGTAGTTTAGTGTGTGAGTGAGTGAGTTAGTGAGGTAGTTTAGTGTGTGAGTGAGTTAGTGAGGTCTCTCTGTCAGTCAGTCAGTCTCTCAGTAAGTTAGGAGATAGGTAGTTAGTTAGTTAGGAGTTAGTTAGTTAGTTAGGAGTTAGTTAGGAGTTAGTTAGTTAGTTAGTTAGGAGTTAGTTAGGAGTTAGGTAGTTAGTTAGGAATTAGGTAGTTAGTTAGTTATGAGTTAGGTAGTTAGTTAGAAGTTAGGTAGTTAGTTAGGAGGTAGTTAGTTAGGAGTTAGGTAGTTAGTTAGGAGTTAGGTAGGTAGTTAGGTAGGTAGTTAGTTACGAGTTAGGTAGTTAGTTAGTTAAGAGTTAGGTAGTTAGTTAGGAGTTAGGTAGTTAGTTAGTTAGGGTAGCGGGGTAGGGGTATACCCTATCAAAGGAGAAGTAAGGCACCTCCTTCCCTCCGCTAGCCTACGGGACACCCTTGGGCAAGGTGGAGTACCCGTTTAGCCCCCCGATCAGGGTTACGTGAAGCCATGGGTGCAAGTGGTGGATGACGATGGATATTTAGGTTGTTAGGAGTTTTTGGCAATTAGGTTGTTAGTTTTTGGTATTTAGGTTGTTATGAGTTTTTGGCATTTAGGTTGTTATGAGTTCTTGATATTTAGGTTGTTAGGTTTCTTCGGTATTTAGGTTGGTAGGTTTCTTCGGTATTTAGGTTGTTCTTCGGTATTTAAGTTGTTAGGTTTCTTTGGTATTTAGGTTGTTAGTTTTCTTCGGAATTTAGGTTGTTAGTTTTCTTTGGTAGTTAGGTTGTTAGTTTCCTTCGATATTTAGGTTGTTAGTTTCCTTCGGTATTTAGGTTGTTAGTTTCCTTCGGTATTTAGGATGTTAGTTTCCTTCGGTATTTAGGTTGTTAGTTTCCTTCGGTATTTAGGTTGTTAGTTTCCTTCGGTATTTAGGTTGTTAGTTTTCTTCGGTATTTAGGTTGTTAGTTTTCTTTCGGTATTTAGGTTGTTAGTTTTCTTCGGTATTTAGGTTGTTAGTTTCCTTCGGTATTTAGGTTGTTAGTTTTCTTCGGTATTTAGGTTGTTAGTTTCCTTCGGTATTTAGGTTGTTAGTTTTCCTTCGGTATTTAGGTTGTTAGTTTTCTCTGGTATTTAGGTTGTTAGTTTTCTTCGTATTTAGGTTGTTAGTTTTCTTCGGTATTTAGGTTGTTAGTTTCCTTCGGTATTTAGGTTGTTAGTTTCCTTCGGTATTTAGGTTGTTAGTTTCCTTCGGTATTTAGGTTGTTAGTTTTCCTTCGGTATTTAGGCTTGTTAGTTTTCTTGGTATTTAGGTTGTTAGTTTCTTCGGTATTTAGGTTGTTAGTTTCCTTCGGTATTTAGGTTGTTAGTTTCCTTCGGTATTTAGGTTGTTAGTTTTCCTTCGGTATTTAGGTTGTTAGTTTCCTTCGGTATTTAGGTTGTTAGTTTTCCTTCGGTATTTAGGTTGTTAGTTTCCTTTGGTATTTAGGTTGTTAGTTTCCTTCGGTATTTAGGTTGTTAGTTTCCTTCGGTATTTAGGTTGTTAGTTTCTTTCGGTATTTAGGTTGTTAGTTTCCTTCGGTATTTAGGTTGTTAGTTTCCTTCGGTATTTAGGTTGTTAGTTTCTTTGGTATTTAGGTTGTTAGTTTTCTTCGGTATTTAGGTTGTTAGTTTCCTTCGGTATTTAGGTTGTTAGTTTCCTTCGGTATTTAGGTTGTTAGTTTCCTTCGGTATTTAGGTTGTTAGTTTCCTTCGGTATTTAGGTTGTTAGTTTCCTTCGGTATTTAGGTTGTTAGTTTCCTTCGGTATTTAGGTTGTTAGTTTCTTCGGTATTTAGGTTGTTAGTTTCCTTCGGTATTTAGGTTGTTAGTTTCCTTCGGTATTTAGGTTGTTAGTTTCCTTCGGTATTTAGGTTGTTAGTTTTCCTTCGGTATTTAGGTTGTTAGTTTTCTTCGGTATTTAGGTTGTTAGTTTTCTTCGGTATTTAGGTTGTTAGTTTTCTTCGGTATTTAGGTTGTTAGTTTTCTTCGGTATTTAGGTTGTTAGTTTTCTTTGGTATTTAGGTTGTTAGTTCCCTTCGGTATTTAGGTTGTTAGTTTTCTTTGGGTTTTTAGGTTGTTAGTTTCTTCGGTATTTAGGTTGTTAGTTTCCTTCGGTATTTAGGTTGTTAGTTTCCTTCGGTATTTAGGTTGTTAGTTTCCTTCGGTATTTAGGTTGTTAGTTTCCTTCGGTATTTAGGTTGTTAGTTTTCTTCGGTATTTAGGTTGTTAGTTTCTTCGGTATTTAGGTTGTTAGTTTCTTCGGTATTTAGGTTGTTAGTTTTCTTCGGTATTTAGGTTGTTAGTTTTCTTCGGTATTTAGGTTGTTAGTTTCTTCGGTATTTAGGTTGTTAGTTTCTTCGGTATTTAGGTTGTTAGTTTCCTTCGGTATTTAGGTTGTTAGTTTCCTTTGGTATTTAGGTTGTTAGTTTTCTTCGGTATTTAGGTTGTTAGTTTTCTTCGGTATTTAGGTTGTTAGTTTTCTTCGGTATTTAGGTTGTTAGTTTCTTCGGTATTTAGGTTGTTAGTTTCCTTCGGTATTTAGGTTGTTAGTTTCTTCGGTATTTAGGTTGTTAGTTTCGTCGGTATTTAGGTTGTTAGTTTTCTTCGGTATTTAGGTTGTTAGTTTTCTTTCGGTATTTAGGTTGTTAGTTTCCTTCGGTATTTAGGTTGTTAGTTTCTTCGGTATTTAGGTTGTTAGTTTTCCTTCGGTATTTAGGTTGTTAGTTTTCTTCGGTATTTAGGTTGTTAGTTTCTTCGGTATTTAGGTTGTTAGTTTTCTTCGGTATTTAGGTTGTTAGTTTTCTTCGGTATTTAGGTTGTTAGTTTTCTTCGGTATTTAGGTTGTTAGTTTTCTTCGGTAATTTAGGTTGTTAGTTTCCTTCGGTATTTAGGTTGTTAGTTTTCTTCGGTATTTAGGTTGTTAGTTTCCTTCGGTATTTAGGTTGTTAGTTTCCTTCGGTATTTAGGTTGTTAGTTTCCTTCGGTATTTAGGTTGTTAGTTTCCTTCGGTATTTAGGTTGTTAGTTTCCTTCGGTATTTAGGTTGTTAGTTTCTTCGGTATTTAGGTTGTTAGTTTTCCTTCGGTATTTAGGTTGTTAGTTTCTTCGGTATTTAGGTTGTTAGTTTCCTTTCGGTATTTAGGTTGTTAGTTTCCTTCGGTATTTAGGTTGTTAGTTTCCTTCGGTATTTAGGTTGTTAGTTTCTTCGGTATTTAGGTTGTTAGTTTCTTCGGTATTTAGGTTGTTAGTTTCCTTCGGTATTTAGGTTGTTAGTTTTCCTTTGGTATTTAGGTTGTTAGTTTCTTCGGTATTTAGGTTGTTAGTTTTCTTCGGTATTTAGGTTGTTAGTTTCTTCGGTATTTAGGTTGTTAGTTTTCTTCGGTATTTAGGTTGTTAGTTTCTTCGGTAGTTAGGTTGTTAGTTTTCTTCGGTATTTAGGTTGTTAGTTTTCTTCGGTATTTAGGTTGTTAGTTTCTTCTGTATTTAGGTTGTTAGTTTTCTTCGGTATTTAGGTTGTTAGTTTCCTTCGGTATTTAGGTTGTTAGTTTCCTTCGGTATTTAGGTTGTTAGTTTCTTCGGTATTTAGGTTGTTAGTTTTCTTCGGTATTTAGGTTGTTAGTTTCCTTTGGTATTTAGGTTGTTAGTTTCCTTCGGTATTTAGGTTGTTAGTTTCCTTCGGTATTTAGGTTGTTAGTTTCCTTCGGTATTTAGGTTGTTAGTTTCTTCGGTATTTAGGTTGTTAGTTTCTTCGGTATTTAGGTTGTTAGTTTCTTTCGGTATTTAGGTTGTTAGTTTCTTCGGTATTTAGGTTGTTAGTTTCTTCGGTATTTAGGTTGTTAGTTTCTTCGGTATTTAGGTTGTAGTTTTCTTCGGTATTTAGGTTGTTAGTTTCCTTCGGTATTTAGGTTGTTAGTTTCCTTGGTATTTAGGTTGTTAGTTTCCTTCGGTATTTAGGTTGTTAGTTTCCTTCGGTATTTAGGTTGTTAGTTTCCTTCGGTATTTAGGTTGTTAGTTTCTTCGGTATTTAGGTTGTTAGTTTTCCTTCGGTATTTAGGTTGTTAGTTTCCTTCGGTATTTAGGTTGTTAGTTTCTTCGGTATTTAGGTTTTAGTTTCTTCGGTATTAGGTTGTTAGTTTTCTTCGGTATTTAGGTTGTTAGTTTCCTTGGTATTTAGGTTGTTAGTTTCCTTCGGTATTTAGGTTGTTAGTTTCCTTCGGTATTTAGGTTGTTAGTTTCCTTCGGTATTTAGGTTGTTAGTTTCCTTCGGTATTTAGGTTGTTAGTTTCCTTCGGTATTTAGGTTGTTAGTTTCCTTCGGTATTTAGGTTGTTAGTTTCCTTCGTATTTAGGTTGTTAGTTTCCTTCGGTATTTAGGTTGTTAGTTTCCTTCGGTATTTAGGTTGTTAGTTTCCTTCGGTATTTAGGTTGTTAGTTTCCTTCGTATTTAGGTTGTTAGTTTTCCTTCGGTATTTAGGTTGTTAGTTTCCTTCGGTATTTAGGTTGTTAGTTTCCTTCGGTATTTAGGT
>JACEFZ010002561.1:0-52500 GCA_014155875.1 Cepaea nemoralis
AAATTTTTCCCCCATTCCCCTAAAAATAAAAATTTAAAAAAAAAAAAAAAAAAAAAAAAAGGAATAATGACAATAAGGATAACAACAACAAGAATAAAAACAACGCTATAAACTAAAGTCAGACATCACACCCCCGTGAAAAAAGGTAGAGTGCATTATATGAAGATCATAACTGTAAGAAATCATGACTGTAAGAAATCATAAAAACATTATGCGAAATAACAATAGACACCTTACATTCCAATTATAATCCAGAAGCTTTAAACAGGATGCTACCTGTTCAACCAATTAAACATACAACACTATGTTGTAGCACAACAAAATAACACTTTAGCTCTGAGGGTAGTAGAATTTATAATGGCGGGCTCAACGCAATTCATTTGCAAATGTAAAACGTCTGCTGGTCGATGAAAACTAGGTCACATATCCAGAAAAATCGATGGCGATAGATCTTGTGATCACATTGCATGTTTCGGGGAACAAGCAGAGAGAGAGAGAGAGAGAGAGAGAGAGAGAGAGAGAGAGAGAGAGAGAGAGAGAGAGAGAGAGAGAGAGAGAGAGAGAGAGAGAGAGAGAGAATCTTTATCTTCAAAGGGTGACAAATTGGGCATGCAGGCCCGTTTACAGTTACAGTCCCTCCAAACACTCATCTTTCGCACACCGATTATCTATTATGCATGTTACATTGACATAGAAGAAAAAACAGTGTCAAAGAATGTTGTGAGCATAAACAATAGATATTACCATGTTATGAGACAGACAGGCAGGCAGGTAGACAGACAGGCAGACACACAAACACACACACGAGAGAGAGAGAGAGAGGAGAGAGAGAGAGAGAGAGAGAGAGAGAGAGAGAGAGAGAGCTGTAAACATGAGAGATATTTGCATATATATATATATATATATATATATATATATATATATATATATATATATATATATATATATATATATATATATATATATATATATATATATCATCAAGTGCCCTGCCAGCTGGTGTAGGCGTTCATGGCTCTCCACAGATCTAGGTCTTTGGTGTTCTGGATCAACTCTGCTGCTGATATTCCTCCATACCACCGTCTCAATCCATCCAGCATCATTTCTCTTGGTCTGCCTCTGCCTCTCTTCCCCTCGATCTTTCCAGTTGTCACGATGTTCTCCAATGTCTCTCTTCTCATCACATGACCAAAGACAGCTGTTTGTCTCTTTCTTATTGTTGTATATATAGGAAGGCCCCGCTATACGTCGCTTCAGTTTACGTCGTTTCGCTATAACGACGTTATCACATAGGGGACATAACTTTACTTTACGTCGCTACGTTCCGCCATAACGTCGTCACACATGTTGCTAAGCTGCGCATTCTTGCTAGCTTGCGTGCTAGCTTGCGAGGAACTACGTAATGCCGCGTAGTGTTACCGCTATAGAACGTCTCCTTACTCAGTTGTTGCTGTCAGTTTTGCGTTAGCTTAGCCACTAAAACTGGCTTTGAAGGGATGGAGGAAGCTGACATTGATGAGTTTGCTTGCATCACACGGAGAAGAGTTGTCTAATGAGGACCTAATGCAACTCGACGTACAGAGAGCCCAGCAGGAAAAGGATAACCCCGTTGCAACATCCCCCCCCCCCCCCCCCACCTCGAATGTTGACAGCTGAACATCTGTCACAATTCTTTAAATTGATTGATATGGTAATTGACATAATAAATGAGGATGACCCGAACAGAGAAAGGAGCCCCAACTGTTACACTGAGCTTTACTTAGAGATACTGAAAAGGCTGTGCAGCAGACATTGGATACATTTTTTTGTTGTTTAAGCAGAGGAGAGAAATGAAAAGAGGCAGGGAGAGGTTACAGTTTCATCCTCAGATAATGAGGCAGAATTTAATGCTTCTACGTCCCAATAACTCTACCACTCGTCCTCCAACCCACATCTATTTAGTCTATAAATATCAACAATCATCAAAATAAACATTACATAATACACTGTATTTCATTTAATTCTATGGGAAATTGTGTTTCGCTATTCGTCGTTTCACTTAAAGTCGCATTTTCCAAGAACGTAACCCCGACGTTAACCGGGGCCTCCCTGTAGTGTTCTAGTTTCATCAGCCTCTTTCAGACAGTCGTTAGTAGTTACTCTGGCAGTCCAAGGAATTCGCAACATTCGTCTCAAAAACCAAACTTCTGTTGCTTCTAAGGTCTTCCTAATTTGTTAATTTACATTCCAAGATTCAGTGCCACACAGCAAAACTGGTTATATGCAGAACTCTCTTACATTCATTGATAGTGACTTATTGCATAAGATACTCTTCATTTTCTGAAATGCGGCCTTTGCTTGACCAATTCTGCTCTTAATCTATGTTGTACATCTTCCATCTGATGTTATAAATGTCCCTAGGTATCTAAAATTATCCACTTGGTTAAGAATTTTCCCTTCTACATTTATGTAACATTTTGGTGTCACCATGTTCTTTGATATCACCATTGTTACTGTTTTCTTGATATTCAAGGAGAGTCCTTTCTTCACACACACACACACACACACACACACACACACACACACACACACACACACACACACGCACGCACGCACACACACACACGCACGCACGCACACACACACACACACACACACACACCTCTCCAACGAGGGTAGGTGTGAAGTAAGCACGCAATGAATAAAACCGGCCAGATAGTATTTGTTCAGAATGATTTATAGACAGGATATAGAGGATATATAATTTCCCCACTTGTCCCACAAACACAATCCGCATTTGTGGGACAAGGGGGAAATCACTCGAGCGTCACAAAACAGGATACGAATGTACGACAGGAGAAAGACACCCGGAGTCATTACCCGGGTGGGCACTCCCTCCAGAGAACGAAAGAACAAACGAACAAACTTTATTTTCAAACGGTTAAGAATTGAGCACGCAGGCCCGTCTAACATTCTGCCCCTCTATGACTCTCTTTCATACATTATTTCATCCACACATTATTCGAGGCTAACTGAGAACAACAATATACAAGATATGCATTATAAAGGCATTGGGAAAATGCAAAAATCAATACTACACGACTCAGTAATATTAATGAATGATGTGGCAATTGTTATTAGCTAAGCTGAATATACTGGTCTACCAAAAGTGGACTGGCTGTTTGTTATACCCGGGTATTATTATTATTATTATTATTATTATTATTATTATTATTATTATTATTATTATTATTATTATTATTATTATTATTATCATTATTATTATTAAGGGGGAAGATAATATGTTCTAAGATAGTGTTCGAATAATTTGCGATTATATGTATAGGGATTGGTGATGCCTTTGATTTCTTGCGGAAAATTGTTCCACAGCTAAGCTGCCGAGTATACTGAGTGTCACCGCCTCACTTCCATATATAGTAGAGGGCTGCAACTCCAGCCCAAGGGAGACCATTGAGTCGCGCAGGACCCGAGTAATCTAGAACCTTCTCGAAAGAGCTGGTCACCAAGTCCATGATTCCGTGGACACTGATGTGGCCCGCCTAATGCGGGGTCCACGAGGAACTCGGACAGAGTTACCGCCCGTGTCGAGTTAGGACACGCGGAGACCGGCAGAGGACAAACGGACTGGAGAGAGACAACAAGGCCTGCCTGAGAGGGACTCATAGATATTCATAGATATACTTAGGCTAGATAGTGTGCTAGATTGTTGTATGACAACTATATGTTTGATGTTTAACTATCTGTGATATGTAATATAAGAGAGCGCGGGTCTGTTTACCCACTGCGCCAACTGTACACTTTATACAATAAATGTTCTATATCCTAGCGAACAGTGTATTGTTGCCTGTATGAACCCGAACCGTTATTTAGATCAGAGTAAGATGATGACAGGCTTTTTGGGGGCTAGTTTTCCGGTTTTGGCATAGAATGTTTTCTTAAAAACCTATTAAATACCATGTAAAATTAATTATTTAATCATATCACATTGATTTTTGGTAACACATTGATTTGTTTAAATCAAAGAAATTGTTAACGTTACAATTTTACATAAAACTAGTAGCTATCTAGCGATAAAATAGAAGTAATCTGAGTCCCTCGGCAATGTCTCACCATTGCCTCCACAGTGCCTCATGATTTTGGTTCTGTAAACAATTTTTTTTTGACATGTTACTATTTTGACATTTTTTTTTGTGACAGTGACTAATGTTTTCTCTAATTCTGCACCAAATCAGAGAAGTGTTGTATGGTAGAATACATGAGTTTTTAGTGCTAGTAGGTAGGTTACCAGGTTACTATCCACCAAACTACAAACACCAACTTTATGTGATTCGGTGACAGAATTAGAACGGATCTAATTACCCAACAACAAATCATATCAGGGGGGAGGGGGGATCCTGTCACCGCCTCACTTCCATATATAGTAGAGGGCTGCAACTCCAGCCCAAGGGAGACCATTGGGTCGCGCAGGACCCGAGTAATCTAGAACCTTCTCGAAAGAGCTGGTCACCAAGTCCATGATTCCGTGGACACTGATGTGGCCCGCCTAATGCGGGGTCCACGAGGAACTCGGACAGAGTTACCGCCCGTGTCGAGTTAGGACACGCGGAGACCGGCAGAGGACAAAACGGACTGGAGAGAGACAACAAGGCCTGCCTGAGAGGGACTCATAGATATTCATAGATATACTTAGGCTAGATAGTGTGCTAGATTGTTGTATGACAACTATATGTTTGATGTTTAACTATCTGTGATATGTAATATAAGAGAGCGCGGGTCTGTTTACCCACTGCGCCAACTGTACACTTTATACAATAAATGTTCTATATCCTAGCGAACAGTGTATTGTTGCCTGTATGAACCCGAACCGTTATTTAGATCAGAGTAAGATGATGACACTGAGCTTGTTTTGTATAAGTCTATTCTAAGCTTCGGGATGTGTAATATATTTAGTCGTTCACTATGTCTTGCAAGGAGCGACTGGCCGAGTGGCTAGAACGACGGATTCTCCATCAGGAGACCCACGTTCGAATCCTCGGTAAGGTGTGGGATTTTTTTCTGTCGGGGCAAAAAGAAAATCCTAACCTGCACAGTTCGCGGCGACTGCACTAGCCAGGCGGTCCTTAATTCCTCTGGCTCAAAGACCTCCCCTGCCATACACCGCAAGGCACTATAATGGCAGTATATGGCAGTTTTATGACTGTGTCTTGCATTATATTTAAACAAGGGGCAAAGGTAATTTGGGCCATTCCGATGTAGGAGAGTGTAAGGAAGGCATCGTCTGTCAAGACGGCAAAGTGTCAGCCAAATCAATACAACTGTACGAAGTAGAACATGAACACATACAAGAATTGCTATATAAGCTACAAACATGCATTAACTGGTGCATGCACGAGAACAGGATTGAAATTATATCAAATAATCAATAATGCGAAGCTTATTCAGCCCAGACTTTGTGCTTTGGAGAGGTTATTATTATGCCTTTCTTGAAGCACAATGTAACAAACTATCGTCTTCAAAGACGGCAATGTGCCTGTACTACCACAGCGTTTGAAGAAAGGTTATCCGTGAGGAGACGTGTAAGGGTCGCTTGCCAGAGCAGTTGCCACTGTATGCACATTTGATACGTTTTATTTCAGCTCCCATAGACACAAGTCCCGAGCTCTCACTGACATAGAATACAAAACTATGTCGCGATCTCTGGGTTACTCGCTGTTTAGAGATTGGTGCACCAGAAACAATGTTTTCAGAAACACACCAAGGGGGTAAAATACAACATTTAGAAACCCCTGTAGTGGGGTACCTTAAAAGTTTTTTAAATATCCACCTTTAGTGTGGTACCTCACACATTGAGTAACACGCCTTTAGTGAGGTACCTTACAGCTTTCAGAAACCCATCTTTAGTGGGTTACCTCACAACATTCAGTAGTACACCATCAATGGATTACACCACAACATTCAGTAGCAGAGGAGAGAGAGAGAGAGAGAGAGAGAGAGAGAGAGAGAGAGAGAGAGAGAGAGAGAGAGAGAGAGAGAGAGAGAGAGAGAGAGAGTTAGCTCACAAAATGAAGAAAGCCACCCTGAGTGGGTTACCTCACAACATTCAGTAGTACACCATAAATGGGTTACCTCACAAAAAGAAAAGAAAAAAAGAGAGAAAAAGAAAAGAGAGAGAAATAGCTAGCGAGAGAGAGAGAGAGAGAGAGAGAGAGAGAGAGAGAGAGAGAGAGAGAGAGAGAGAGAGAGAGAGAGAGAGAATGATTGATTGATTTAGGAATCGACATCACAGCATTCGGGGCATTCCCATAAGTGCTCCGCCCCAGCAGCCAGCGAAGAGTTCCAACACTAATAGTACCAGTAGCAAACTGATTATATGTCCGTCTCGCCTTTCCTCTGAGCGTCAATCGTCGGCCAGATCCCCTCGTCACATCTCGCTGTCTCATTCTTGCCAGACTATGGTGATCCATTTGCTCCTCCGAGGTGTACACGTGCTCCCACAAGGCCGCAACTACGTCTGCCTTGTCATGTATCAATACTCCATCAAGTTTTGCAGAGCCAGCCAATCTGTCCGCCTGTTCATTTCCCAGCACACCGGCATGCCCCGGAGAAAAGATCCAGGCGATGCTTATCACCCGTGACCTTCGAAGCGAAGCAAGCCACTCTGCACGAAGCCTGTCTATCCTCACCCTCCTCAGCATGCTTTCTGAGTCAGCTACAATCACGATGTGTGTTTGTATCGTATTCTCCATCCAGCGGAAAGCTGCACTGACCGCCTCCGCCTCCATTCTTAAGCTCTATGTTGTGGTATCATACGCCAAGCTCTCCTACACCAAACGTCGACCATTAGCTTTGCTAAGAATCCCCAGGCACTTCTCCAACCTCTCAACACCCAATCATCTTTGTGTGTAGAGAGAGAGAGAGAGAGAGAGAGAGAGAGAGAGAGAGAGAGAGAGAGAGAGAGAGAGAGAGAGAGAGAGATAGAGAGAGATAGAGATAGAAAGTTCTTACAGAAAAATACAGCACATTCTTTGAACAGCGAAAATTAGTAATCTATTTGCTTTGAAAGACAGACAGACACATTGCCTGACAGACAGACATACAGACACACAGCCGGTCAGAAAGACAGACATATGACAGACAGATACAGGACATACATTAAGCACAACAACAGACACAAGCATACGACAGCCAATATTTACGCCCAAGTTCACGAACAAATCCCAGCTAACGCTCGGATAAACCATATCCTGGACAAACACAATATCCTGCATACTACATCCTGCTTCTAATAACATTCAACAGACCAAAGAGCATAGCCTACATCGTAATAAAACAGTTAATCAAATCATGTGATGTCGTATGTCTGTCAAACCTTTTATTGCTTGTTTATAGTTTTCTCAAGAAAAGATCGGTTTGCGTGGGCAAAACAGTGCATATATATGTTGTATCCAGGGTATGCGTTCCTGAGAACTGGTTTTCTAAAACGTAAGTGAACTTTGATTTATCTGTGTGTAACCTGCATCGTTGATGAACAGTGTGACTGAAGTCTAGAATATATATATATATATATACACATATATACATTCATACATACACACACATATTTTGATTTGCGCTCATGCTTTGAACTCAAGCATAGTCCATACACGATACTTCTAGTAGTACTGTGCTGAATTGTGTGTGTGAATTAGTTTCCCCTATTACCAGTGTCCCCCGCCCTCAGGTGAACCCTCTCCGACTTCAGAGGCACTTGTAATTTCGTCCCCAAGTCGATGACCAGAAGTCAACAATTTAGTTCGACTGACGGGTGTAAGGGTTGAACTCGCTACCCCGGCATCAACACTATATTGCATAAATATATTTATTATACATTACAAAATAACCACGGACAGGCCACATCAGATTGAAGAGGTTGAAACGTTAATTGCATGTCCTTTACAGGACGTAGCAGTAAACTCCAGAATTTGTTGGCAAATTGTGATTTCTTGGCAATTTGCGTTCAGTAGTTTGCCATTTCTTTCTACATGACCTGCAATCATACCACTTTAAGAAAATCAGCGCAAGGCAGTATGCTTCCAAATCTCCTGCTGCTGTATTTCGAACGCGGTATGAGGGATAGAGAATTGGCTGAAGTACCATGTTTAATTAACTAAAGATAGGAGATACTCATAAATATAATTGTGGGACTGGTAAAATGATAGCTAAACATTTGTTGCAGGAATGTCCAATATATATAGAACAGAGAAAAGTATCTTGATCTACACCCGCTTGATCTTGATCAAACCTTTTATTACTTGTTTATGGTAGTTTTCCCAAGAAAAGATCGGTTTGCTTGGGTGAAACCGTGAATATGTATGTTGTATCCAGGATAGCCTATGCGTTCCCGAGAACTGGTTTTCTAACACGTAGGTGAACTTTGATTTTATCTGTGTGTAACCTGCATTGTTGATAAACACCCGTCCATTTGAGGACAAACTCTACGAGCTTAAGTTGATTTATGCTTTATTTATATTTATTCGCATTGACGTTAATTGTTAATAGCGGTTCCAACTTTACGACTAAGGGCCACCACATAGTGCGACGTTCCAGTACCAGCGAATATCACACGAAATGCCCCCTCACTGTCCCATGTGAAAAGTGGAACACACAGCAGTCCCGACAAACCAAAAGCTCGCACATAAATACATGCACAAGGCCGTTGCAGAATGCCAACAAAACAATCCGCCACTAAAATTATAGTTCATCGTCGATGGAAGCGGCAGTTACTAGAAAACAAACAGTTAGACACACATTACTGTACTAGGCAAAATCAGCTAGTTCACCAACAGGCCTTCCGTCATTTTTTCTGAAAATGCAGTTCACAAAACAAACCACCACAGCAGACAGAGTAAAATCACTCCACTTGAAATCCACAAATCGTGAGAAGAAGACGATGAATATTATTATTAATAATAATAATAATAATAATAATAATAAGTGGTTTAAAAAGTCGCTTAAAAGTCGACAGGGTCGACTTCATTGCACCAGGTTTTATCCCATATGGCTCGGTCTCTTTTCGCAGCCCGGAAAGCGTCGCTCAAAGCACGAACTCCGTAGCTCTAGCGACGACCCACAGGAGTCTCCGAAAAATTTCATTCGTGAACCGAAGGGCGCGGCCCGGAATCGAACCCACAACCTTCGGAGCCCGAGTCAAATGGCTTGACCACTTCGCTACGGAGATTCCCGGAAGAAGAAGAAGAAGAAGACGACGACGAAGAAGAAGAAGAAGAAGAAGAAGAAGAAGAATCAACAACATCAGATCAATAAGAAGAATAATGTAAAGTAGACAAAGATACACCAATCTCCGACCATCATTGCTGACGCTAGATCATCATCTTACATGGAAACTGGCAAGTGTTAAAATATTACACGAAGGTGACAAGCGAACAGTGTCATCTTATCACTCATATATGACACCAGAACTCTCCACAGCGAAGTCAGCGAAGCGTGAGCTAAATGCACGGTTTTCAAACTGGAGCGAAAGGGATCAGTGAGATGCCAGAAAGCTCAAGAAATCACATATCAGCTTATGCGTATTTTTTTTTAAACAAAGGGTTAAAAGGGCAAAAGGATCGACTTTATTGCAACTGGTTTTACCCCATATAGCCTGGTTTCTTTCCGCAGGAGACCTGTCGAAATCGTCGCACAAAACACGAACTCCGTAGCTCCAGCGACGAACCCCAGGAGTCTACGAGAAAACTGCTCTCATGAGCTGAACGATCTGGTCAGGAATCGAACCTACAGTTCTCGGAACGCGAGGCAGACGGGATAACTACTTCATTACGGAGACCATCATATATAATATTACTAGCTGACCCGGTCCGGCTTCGCCGAGCCCCTGGCGGGGATCTGTCTGTCTGTCTGTCTGACTGTCTGTCTGTCTGTCTGTCTGTCTGTCTGTCTGTCTGTCTGTCTGTCTGACCCGGACCGGCTTCGCCCAGTCCCTGATGGGGAGCATCTAATTTAGTTCATATAAGTAGTCATATAAGTTCCCGTTCCCGACTGTCTGTCTGTCTGTCTGTCTGTCTGTCTGTCTGTCTGTCTGTCTGTCTGTCTGTCTGTATGTCTGTCTGTCTGTATGTCTGTCTGTCTGTCTGTCTGTCTGTCTGTCTGTCTGTCTGTCTGTCTGTCTGTCTGTCTGTCTAATAATTTATTGGTTGCAGTTAGAACAACCTTAGATAAACGAAGACCAACTTACAAAAAGCATTAGAAAGAGCACTTGAAAGATCTTTACATCTTCCCCCAACAGTTAACTTGGGTAAATGGAGCGGCAGCAGCAGCAGCAGAAGAAGAAAAAGGAGGAGGAGGAAGGAGGAGGAAGAGGGAGGTGGAGGAATGAGGAGGAGGGAGGAGCAGGAGGGAGGAGGAGGGAGAAGGAGGGAGGAAGGAGGGAGGAGAGAGGAGGAGGAGGAGAGAGGAGGAGGAGGGAGGATGAGGAGGGAGAATGAGGAGGGAGGAGGAGGAGGAAGGAGGAGGAGGGAGGAGCAGGAGGGGGAGGAGGAGGAGAGGAGGAGGAGGAGGAGGGAGGAGGAGGAGGGACGAGGAGGGAGGAGGAGGAGAGAGGAGGAGGAGGGAGGAGGAGGGAGGAGGAGGATAGGAGGAGGAGGGAGAAGGGAGGAGGAGGGAGGAGGAGGGAGGAGGAGGGAATAGGAGGAGGGAGGAGAGGAAGAGGGAGGAGGAGGAAGAGATAGGAGCAGGAGGGTGGAGGTTGAGGGAGGAGGAGGGAGTGGGAGGAGGGGGGAGGAGTAGGAGGGGCGGAGGAGGAGAGGAGGAGGAAGAGGAAAGAGGAGGAAAAGATAGGAGGAGGAGGAGGGAGTGGGAGGAGGATGGAGGAGGAGAGAGGAGGAGGGAGAGGATGGAGGGGGAGGAGGAGGAGGGAGGAGGGAGGAGGAGGGATTAGGAGGAGGGAGGAGGAGAGAGGAGGAGGAGGAGGAGAGGGAGGAGAAGGAGGAGGAGGAGGATAAGAGGAGGAGGAGTGTTGAGGAGGAGGTAGAGGGAGGAGGAGAGGAAGGATGGAGGAGCAGGAGGCGGAGAGGAGGAGGAGGGGGAGGATTAGGAGGAAGGAAGAAGACGTAGGATGGAGGAAGCAGGTAGAGGAGAGGATGGAGGATGAGGAGGAGGAGGGGAGGGAGAAGGGTGGAGGAGGAGCAGGGAGAGGGAGGAGGAGGGAGGAAGAGGAGGAGGAGGAGGAGGATTTAGGTGGAGGAGTATAACGCATATGCCTGTAGATAACTGTAGCGAAAGGGTCCACCTACTTGAGAAATATGCAACAATTTTACATATATAGCAATGCTATTAGAAGTTATGTCCCCTCGCTATATATACATTATAATGTAAATTGAAATATTAAATAATATTAAGTAAATAACGGTTTGTACACTAAAAAACTATGACAGTTGGCAGCACGGGAATGAGAGGAAGACGTGTAGAAGATTTCATCTCAATCGGATGGACCGTTCGCGAACGCATAAAGAACATACAGACAGACATTCTATTTATATATATATATATATATATATATATATATATATATATATATATATATATATATATATATATATATATATATATATATATATATATATATATATATATATATATATATATATTAAGTCCGATAATCTGACTGCACCAGGAATCTACTTGTGTGACTGCACCAGGATCTAGTTGTGTGACTGCACAAGGAATCCAGTTGTGTGACTGCACCAGAAATCCAGTTGCGTGACTGCACCAAGAATATAGTTGTGTGACTGCACCAAGAATATAGGTGTGTGACAGCACCACGAATCTAGTTGTGTGACTGCACCACGAATATAGTTGCGTGACCGCACCAAGAATATTGTTGTGTGACTGCACCAAGGATATGGCTGTGTGACAGTACCAAGAATCTAGTTGTGTGACTGCACCACCAATCTAGTTGTGTGACTGCACCAAGGATATAGATGTGTGACAGCACCAGGATTCTAGTTGTGTGACTGCACCAAGAATATAGTTGTGTGACTGCACCACAAATATTCTTGTGTGACTGCACCAAGAATATTGCTGTGTGACAGCACCAGGAATCTGGTTGTGTGACTGCATCAAGAATATAGGTGTGTGACTGCACCAGGAATCTAGTTGTGTGACTGCACCAGAAATCTAGTTGTGTCACTGCACCATGAATCTAGTTGTGTGACTGCACCACGAATGTAGTTGCTCGACTGCCCCAGGAATCTAGTTGAATGACTGCACCAAGAATATAGTTGTGTGACTGCACCAATAATATAGCTTTGTGACAACACCAGGAATCCAGTTGTATGACTGCACCACGAATCTAGCTGTGTGACTGCACCACGAATCTAATTGTGTGACTGCGCCTAGAATATAGTTGTGTGACAGCACCAGGCATCTAGATGTGTGACAGCGCCAGGAATCTAATTATGTGACTGTACCAGGAATCTAGTTGTGCGACTGCACTTAGAATATAGATGTGTGACAGCACCAGGAATCTAGTTGTGCGACTGCACTTAGAATATAGATGTGTGACAGCACCAGGAATCTAGTTGTGTGACTGCACCAGGAATATAGTTGTGTGACTGCACCAGGAATCTTGTTGTGTGACTGCACCAGGAATCTATTTGTGTGACTGCACCAGGAATCTAGTTGTGTGACTGCACCACGAATCTAGTTGTGTGACTGCGCCTAGAATATAGTTGTGTGACAGCACCAGGAATCTAGCTGTGTGACTGCACCAGGAATCTAATTATGTGACTGCACCAGGAATCTAGTTGTGTGACTGCACCTAGAATATAGTTGTGTGACAGCACCAGGAATCTAGTTTTGTGAATGCACTTAGAATATAGTTGTGTGACAGCACCAGGAATCTAGTTGTGTGACAGAACCAGGAATCTAGTTGTGTGACTGCACCTAGAATATAGTTGTGTGACAGCACCAGGAATCTAGTTTTGTGACTGCACTTAGAATATAGTTGTGTGACAGCACCAGGAATCTAGTTGTGTGACAGCACCAAGAATCTAGTTGTGTGACAGCACCAGGAATCTAGTTGTGTGACTGCACCAGGAATCTAGTTGTGTGACTGCACCAGGAATCTAATTATGTGACTGCACCAGGAATCTAGTAGTGCGACTGCACTTAGAATATAGTTGTGTGACAGCACCAGGAATCTAGTTGTGTGACTGCACTTCGAATATAATTGTGTGACTGCACCAGGAATCTAGTTGTGTGACTGCACCACGAATCTAGTTGTGTGACTGCACCAGGAATCTAGTTGTGTGACTGCACCACGAATCTAGTTGTGTAACAGCACCTAGAATATAGTTGTGTGACTGCACCACGAATCTAGTTATGTGACTGCACCAGGATTCTAGTTGGGTACTGCACCAGGAATCTAGTTGTGTAACTGCACCAGGAATCTAGTTGTGTGACAGCACCAAGAATATAGTTATGTGACTGCACCACGAATCTAGTTATGTGACTGCACCAGGATTCTAGTTGTGTACTGCACCAGGAATCTAGTTGTGTAACTGCACCAGGAATCTAGTTGTGTAACTGCACCAGGATTCTAGTTGTGTACTGCACCATGATTCTAGTTGTGTAACTGCACCAGGAATCTAGTTGTGTGACAGCACCAGGAATCTAGTTGTGTGACTGCACCACGAATCTAGATGTGTGACTGCACCACGAATCTAGTTGTGTGACTGCACCACGAATCTAGTTGTGTGACTGCACCACGAATCTAGTTGTGTGACTGCACCAGGAATCTAGTTGTGTGACTGCACCACGAATCTAGTTGTGTGACTGCACCACGAATATAGTTGTGTGACTGCACCACGAATCTAGTTATGTGACTGCACCAGGATTCTAGTTGTGTACTGCACCAGGAATCTAGTTGTGTGACTGCACCAGGAATACAGTTGTGTGACTGCACCTAGAATATAGTTGTGTGACAGCACCAAGAATCTAGTTTTGTGACTGCACTTAGAATATAGTTGTGTGACAGCACCAGGAATCTAGTTTTGTGACTGCACCTAGAATATAGTTGTGTGACAGCACCAGGAATCTAGTTTTGTGACTGCACTTAGAATATAGTTGTGTGACAGCACCAGGAATCTAGTTGTGTGACAGCACCAGGAATCTAGTTGTGTGACTGCACCTAGAATATAGTTGTGTGACAGCACCAGGAATCTAGTTGTGTGACAGCACCAAGAATCTAGTTGTGTGACAGCACCAGGAATCTAGTTGTGTGACTGCACCAGGAATCTAATTATGTGACTGCACCAGGAATCTAGTAGTGCGACTGCACTTAGAATATAGTTGTGTGACAGCACCAGGAATCTAGTTGTGTGACTGCACTTCGAATATAATTGTGTGACAGCACCAGGAATCTAGTTGTGTGACTGCACCAGGATTCTAGTTGGGTACTGCACCAGGAATCTAGTTGTGTAACTGCACCAGGAATCTAGTTGTGTGACAGCACCTAGAATATACTTGTGTGACTGCACCACGAATCTAGTTATGTGACTGCACCAGGATTCTAGTTGTGTACTGCACCAGGAATCTAGTTGTGTAACTGCACCAGGAATCTAGTTGTGTAACTGCACCAGGATTCTAGTTGTGTACTGCACCATGATTCTAGTTGTGTAACTGCACCAGGAATCTAGTTGTGTGACAGCACCAGGAATCTAGTTGTGTGACTGCACCACAAATCTAGTTGTGTGACTGCACCACGAATCTAGTTGTGTGACTGCACCACGAATCTAGTTGTGTGACTGCATCACGAATCTAGTTGTGTGACTGCACCAGGAATCTAGTTGTGTGACTGCACCACGAATCTAGTTGTGTGACAGCACCTAGAATATAGTTGTGTGACTGCACCACGAATCTAGTTATGTGACTGCACCAGGATTCTAGTTGTGTACTGCACCAGGAATCTAGTTGTGTGACTGCACCAGGAATACAGTTGTGTGACTGCACCAGGAATATAGTTGTGTGACTGCACCACGAATCTAGTTGTGTGACTGCACCAGGATTCTAGTTGTGTACTGCACCAGGAATCTAACTGTGTGACTGCAGTTACATTTATTTTTGAAAAAAAACAAACAAAAACGAATGTAGGGGCCTGCCCTTGCTTTCCAAATCCTAATATGTGATTTACATGCCAACACTATTCTATTGAGATGAGTGCGCGGAGCGACAGTGTGAGCTGTGAATATCGTGGGAAGTGCTTTTACACCTGTCCGCGGCATTTTGTAGCGTGAACTGCATGTTCAGAAAAACGGCTGCCGGCCGTCGCTGAACTGAATTGGCTGCTGGTATTTTAGTGACTGCCGCTTCCAACGAGGATGAACTGTATTTTTTGTTGTGGACTTTTGTGTTGGCGCTCTGGTAGCGGCATTATGAATTGAATACCTGTACGGGTCATTGGTTTGTCGAGACTCCTGTCTTTTCCACTTTTCACATGGGGCAGTGAAGTGTATGTTGTCTGATATTCATAGAATTCATATAGAATATGAATATGATATATATAGAAACGGACCATAATGGGGCGACCATTTGCCGCGAAGTTGGAAGCGCGATTAATTATGTGACTAAATAATTATTCTTTTGCGCGTAGCTTTTCTAGTTTTGCCAGGGGAGCGAAAAATTACCTCCGACTCTTTACAATGTGTAACTGCAGATAGAGCTATAGTTTTACGCTGTTCACATACGAACTCCTATTTTGTAGCCGTTATCTGAAAAGGCTAGGTTTTTGATCCAAAACCCTTGGATCCTTGGATGTCTATATCATCATTGGGATTCTTTTGTTTTTTGTTGTTGTTGTAAAAGCCGTCCACGGTTGTAAAAATCGGAGCTTCTCGATGAAATAATGTAAATGGTTGTAAGAATCGGAACTTTTCAATGAAATGACGTACACAGAAAAAACAACTGCTTTTGGTATATGTCAGTCATTGTCATTAAACTGCATATTTACACTATCCATATTTTATCAGTGTCAAACTTGGACGTTAACGAAATCAAACTTGCACAAAATCAGCACCTGCGAGATGATTGAGGAGCGTAACATCAATAACATTAGATATGCGGATGATACAGTATTGATTACAGACAATGAGCAGGATCTGCAACATTTAGTAGCGATTGTTGCACACAGTGAACAATTAGGTGGGAATTAAATTAAATTGTAAGAAGACACAGATTACGGTCGTCACTATGAAGAAGGAAATACCACAATGTAATATACTAGTAAATGGGAATATTCTTAAACAAGTGAATCGGTACAATTATCTCGGAACAGTCATACCATCTGATGGGAGATGCCTCGAAGAGATTAGAGAAAAAATCGCCATGGCGAAGGCAGCCTTTTGCAAGATGAAAAACATAATGACCAATAAAAAGATGTCATTTGCAACAAGAAAAAGAGTGTTGAGGTGCTACATAGAATCTGTGCTTTTGTATGAATGTGAAGCGTGGACAATGAGCAGACACGCTGAAAAACATCTGGTGGCTGTGGAAAAGTGGTTTCTGAGGAAAATGCAAAGAATACCATGGACAGACAGAAAACTCAATGACCAAGTCCTACAAGAAACAAATGAAAACTGTAAACTGATTAGAGAAATTTGACGTAGACAGTCACAATATTTTGGTCAGGTTATGAGAAGAAATAAATTGGAGAACTTGGTGACAACTGGCAAGATCGAGGGGAAGAGAACAAGGTGAGGGTAGAGAAGTAAATAGCTTTGCCACGTTGTATGGTCGAGACAAAAACACTGAGCTGATTCACGACTCTGATGATCGAGGGAGAGGGCAAAACATGACCGCCCAAGCTTAACAACACGACACATGATGATGATGAGATGAGATGCTTGAGGAGAGCTTCCAACTGAACTATCCGAAACCGAGTAAGAAATGATGTTATCAGACAGTCAGTGAGATCAACACCTTGTGCCACATATATTGAAAGACAGAATATCGAATGGTTTGGCCATTTCGTTAGAATGCAACACCATCAACTACCAGCCCTGGCCCTACATCAAAGATCATCTGCGACGAGAGCAAGAGGACGAAGAAAATGAATTGACGACATTAATGATATTGTACAATCACACGGAATGACACTTATCTAGTTTCACCCATCGGGCGCTGGAGCGGGAATTATTTCTCCCCACAGATGATGATGATAATGATGACTGCCATTTAATGTTTATTACTCGTCAACGGTCGTGTCTAATTGGGCACTGACATATTTTTCATAAACACCCACACACACATACACTCAAACACACTCACACACACATACACTCACACACATACACTCAAACACACTCATACAGAAGCTAACAACACATGTCCCGTGGCGGGAAACTGCCGTGAGTACGCGACGTGTTAGACCCCTCACATTGTGTGGGTCAGAGTGCACGAATGAATAGGTGGCTGATCTTCTCCTGTCATAGAGAACGTCGAGAGCTGGCATCAAACCCTCCTCCACAAGCTCTCTTCCTTTCTGTTTTAGCTTAACTAATTAACCACTACAACAACGCGCTGCTACGAAGGAAACTGGTCAGTTCATATCGTTACAACGTGAACTATTATACTTTAGGGTCTACCAGGAGACACTAATATACCGATATCAGCAATTATGGACCGATAGCATGCCGTCTTGACACACGATAGTTTGTCAAATGAGGCTATACCTCTCCATAGCACAAAGCCAGTGTGATTTTAGAGACAATGTGTTGCCCAAACAGCATGATCCCTCTCTCGGCCTGCTTAGTTTACTCCTGGAACAAGAAAAGTTACAGAAGCTGCTGGATCAGCAAAGCAATGCTCTAACTGTCCGCCTGTCGGAGCTTCCATCCTAGACCAGTTGTCGACCAAACCTTAGGGCCCGGTCTGCCCTGCCATGGCATTTAGTCTTTTGGTTCCATTTCCTCGCTCTAGGGTAAGGATTATCTTGCCAAGAAATCAACAATCAGCTGAAAGATGCTGATGTGGACAGCGATGTCCTGTGAAGGATATGCGAATAAAATAAACAATAAAAAAGGGTAAGGATTGTAGCCTCAGAATTTCGCCCCTCCGCCAGACGCCGTTGGCACTAAGCGTCGTGTCGTGTCTGGTGAGCGCTGCTCAGTAAATCTACACGTATTGATGGCTACACATAGCGAGGAAAAGAAAGAGGTACAGAAAGTGGCATCTCCACACGAAAGACAATTTTCAAAATTATTTTGATAATAAGTAAGGTTAAGAAAGGAGTATTAAAATCTATAACCACGGGAAGAAACAAATATTTCTGCAAAAAACGTCGGCCACAAGAAATGTCCTCCAGTGATAAACGTTGCAAATATTATTCCTTCAACATATCCCCAATTCCTGGAATAGTAAAATGATACAAGCTGAGAACTACTACCACATGTTATCACATTTACCTAACATATGATTTACTATGTTGGCACGGATTTGGTAGCACGCTGAGGTTGTAAACTTAATGTATACAAGGACACGATTTGTATAGAAATCACTGACACGTGATCCCATACCGGAGCTCAGAAGGAGGTTGTATAAACATTTAGCTACCTGACTTTCTCAACCGTGAACACGCCATGGGAAGGGCTCCTGTACTTAATACAGTGGCTCGCTGTTCAATTCCCAATAGGCGATCACTTGCTTTGAACTCAACGGTAGTCCATAAGCTTAATACTACTTCTAGTTCACTGAACTGATTTTTGCTTGTGGACTAGCTTTCCCCATTTCTAGTGTCCGTCGCCATCAGGCGAGCCCTCTCCTCTCCGACTTCAGAGGTGCTAATAATTTACGTCCCCAAGTCAAGGACGATATATATATATATTGGTGTCAGGTCTTGGTCAGATATGAATGAGTTACCGTATAACAGTCGACGGTACTACCTGCTTTCTGTTAGCGCCGAGCGTTGGGCGGCGCTTACCAAACCCGACACCCCACATTGCGCCAACGGCTTCGGGCGGAAGAGTGTAATTAGGAGGGTACAAGCCTTACCCTGGTGCGAGGAAATGCAACCTAAAGACAAAATGTCATGGTAGGGCAGACCAGGCCCTAATCCTTGGTTGGCGGCTGGTCTAGGATCGAAGCTCCGGCAGGCGGACAGTTAGAGCATTGCCTTGCTGATCCGGCAGCTTCTGCAGCTGGTCTTGTTCCAGTTGTAGAGGTGTTACCTTTCCTCTGGAGTGAACTAGGCAGGCCGAGAGAGGGATCATGCTGCATGGGCAACACATGATCTCTATATTTTAGCCCAGGCTTTGTGCTATGGAGAGGCTATAACTCCATCCCTGGTCTTAACCGGTCTCAGAATCAAAGCGAGAGGCGACTGTTACGGGTTATAAGTCCCTGTCAATTGGCGTAGATATGGGGCGCCACGCGTTGCCTCTGACGGTGGGAGTCACCTACAGGTGTCAATGACCAGCTACCGCCCGCCTCAAGCTGGGCAGCCCCCGGCCAAGTGGGTGCTGATCCGCCACAGCCTGCCTGCTTAAATGGGTGCTTGGGGCTAGGAAAAAATGTGAATCGCAGGCTGTAAAACAAATGCACCAGGTACTAATAAAAAGAAAAATAGAAACCTCAAGCTACGGCTTGCAACCTGGAACGTGAGAAACATGTGTCCAGGATTTTCCACTGACATGACCAATATTGATGATGTGAGAAAAACGGCTGTGACTGATGCCGAACTCAGTCGTCTTAACATTGATATTGCTGGCCTGCAGTGTAGCAGAATGAATACCATATCTGTTTGTAGCTTGGGTGTGCAAGATTAGAACACGCTTGAGCATCCTGATAGAACAGCAAGAAGGATGCTCAAGTCGTGACGTAGGTTGTTTTGGGTAGTTACCACAAAAGCCGGGACGAGAGAAGACAACATCATTTTTAGTGGTCTCTGGATTCTTTATCGGCCATCATGAATTAATAAACCTGTTTTAAAAAATGAATACATCAGAAGTTACTTGTTGATCCTCTGTATACGTATTGTTACAGATGGATTATTGGTGCCGTGACCAGGATAGCATAGAAGGAACTCTAAGTTTGATGCTCGTTGGGTTCCAGGTTATTACATTATAGAAAAGTTAGGAAATGTATCATACAGTATAAAGAACCAGATCACGGGACATATAGCAAGGGCACACGTAGAGCACTTAAGAAGAGATAATGATGATAAGGAAAACAATAATTATAATAATAATTATTATTCAGACGCCGTATACTTAGATGAACAAGTCGTCAGAAGAGCTACAATACCCCCAGATTTTAGAAAAGATCCAGTACAAAGTCAATTAATAACAACTCCAGTTTATGATGATACTCAGGAACAGACAATACCGAAAACGCTAATAAAAGAGGAAAAAAATACGTATGAGGGTTATTATGATAGTGTAGAATCTATGGAAGAAGAGATAGATGCTCCATTTAAAAATACTAGACAAGCAGCGAAAAGGAGAATAGAGAGACAGAGAGAAAAAGAAGTGAAAAGACAGAGAAGAATTAGGGAAAATTCATCAAGCGACGAATATATACCCCTATTAGAAAGGTCGTTAAGAAACGATGAAAAAAAAATTAGATTGGATATAGAAAAGAAAAGATTAGCAGCTGCTAGTAATAGACATACAGATGAAGAAGAAATGGATGAAAATTCAGAATCCAATAGTAGTATGGAAGAAAGTAATACTTTACATGAGGAAGAGGATATTGATGTGGAGATAGCACTTATTCAAAGAAACTTGGAGTTACTGAAGAAATGGAAACATGGGAGATAAATTGATAGGAAATACTGCAGATAGCAAGATATAAATTTGATGATTTAAAAAGGAAAGTGATATTTGATGATGTATATGACACATTTGTTATAGAAAAGGGTTCTATTGATACTTATATTGAGTTGTCTTGAGAAGTAGACATGACACTATATATTTAGGTAGTAAGATAGCTAATATAGATGTAAATTCGAGTGTGGTATATTTATTGTAATTTTATTGCCAATTAATTTTATGATTTGACTTCTTGAGTTTTCTTAAATAGATAAATAAGTTATTGTTAGTCCATAAAAGAGACTAACAATGGATAGGATGTATGTTATATTATTCTGAAATATGTTTTTCTTTAAATGAGTTGATACCTTTATTTGATATGAGGGGAAAGATAAATGATGTATAAAAACTTGGGGGGGGGGGGGGGGGGTATGATGTTCTGTTTTGATTTTATTTCGCTTAACTCATAATTTAAGTGAATTGTCTTTGTGTGTTGAATAAGAATTACCTTGTTTATAAATATGTTAGAAATTAGTTAAGTTAAGTTTAATTTACAAACAGTTATGGTTTTGTCCAGTATAAAAACAATACACGGGGCTTTATATAGAGCCCTTCGTTCAGAAAATGGTTAATAAACTACTGAGGTCTAGTAGAGAGACACATTCTCTTTGAGAATAATAGGTTTCATGGGTATATTTCTGTTAGCAAGTTTGCTGTGATAATAGCATAGAGAGGTTGATGATATGGCTATGAAGTGTTGGAAACATATGCCGGGGTTACTACACAAATAAAATGGTTATGGGGAAGTTAAAAATAGGAGCTGCATTAAAGTCAGCATTGATTGAATATATATGGATTGGATGCCATATTATATACGTGAATAACGTTTAAAGATGCTGTGATAGTGAAACAAATATAAGAAGTTGTTTGATAGAGAATAGAAAAAAAGGGGGCTGTGAATGGCAGTGCATAAGGTTGGGTATATGGGTTAGATAAACAAGGAGGCGTGTCATGGGTTATGAGGGGGCAAAATATAGGAGCTGTGATAAACAGCGTTAATTAATTTAAAATGTTCATGGAATATGAACATTGTTTCGTGGTTGAAGGTGAGATAAGTGAAATATAGACAAGGTTGTGGATGGCAATATAAATATTGAGTATATAAAAGAAAACTTGGATCAACTTAATTTATAATGAACAGAGATGTAATTTCATAAGATATATTTTTGAAAAACTTTCTACAAAAGTTTTTTCGTTTGCAAGAGAGGTAAATGTGATTGTTGTTGACTATTTCTTTATACTTTTCATAAATTGGGTGCGCACCCTTTCTTTACCCTTTTTCCTAACTACATTTTTTCTGTCTATCCTGTGTTGTGTGGAGAAAGAATGAGAAATTTCATAATGTCAAGTGTATACTAACGATTATTACGAGCCATTCTTATGATATATAAATTTTGTAAAGAAACTTTGAAGAGCCAGGAACGAAGAAGAAATATAACTTCATAGTGGTTTGCTATGTGGCACGGGGAGGAAGTACAATTAGAAGGAAATATTTACTAAGATAGAGTTAGTTTGGGGCTTAGAGAAATTATGGGGGGAAGGAGAGAAGGAGAGAAGGTGTGGGATAAAGGGGTTAGGAGTTAAGAGTTTTGAAGAAGAAAAGTCTTTTTAAAGAAAGGGAGGTGTAGCAGAATGAATACCATATCTGTTTGTAGCTTGGGTGTGCAAGATTAGAACACGCTTGAGCATCCTGATAGAACAGCAAGAAGGATGCTCAAGTCGTGACGTAGGTTGTTTTGGGTAGTTACCACAAAAGCCGGGACAAGAGAAGACAACATCATTTTTAGTGGTCTCTGGATTCTTTATCGGCCATCATGAATTAATAAACCTGTTTTAAAAAATGAATACATCAGAAGTTACTTGTTGATCCGCTGTATACGTATTGTTACAGCAGGAGACTCGCCTCGCTAAGGAAGGGTCACTCAGGGAAAACAATTACACCTTTATTTGGAAGAAAAAAAGGCAACACGGTGTGGACTTTGCAGTGAAGAATTCGCTACTGGGAATGATTGAAATTCCAGCAGAAGGAAATGAATGACTATTATCCCTGCGCTTGGCAACTTCTTGTGATTTTGCCAACATTATTACTGCATATGCATAGACACTCGATTCCTCTGATGATATGAAGGATTCGTTCTATGAGGAGTTAGACTCCGTGAGCAAGGCAGTTCCAAAATCTGACTACATTTATATGCTCGGTGAGTTCAATGCTCGTGTGGGCAAGGACTCGAGTTCAAGGCCAGTGTGCCTTGGAAAATACAACATCGGTCGCATGAATGAAAATGGGCAAAGGCTGCTGGAGCATTGCACCAGAAATGACCTATGTATTACAAACTCCTTTTTTAAAACAAAGAGCTGCATAAGGCCACATGGAAACATCCAAGATCCTGCCATTGGCACCAGCTGGACTTCATCATCACACGGAGACAACATTTGAACAATATATCATTGACTCGAAGTTACCACAGTGCTGACTGTGATACGGATCATTCTTTGGTTGTTGCAAGGGTTAGACTGAGACCAAAGAGAATCTACACAGCTAAACACAAGTCTAGCCCCATGATTAATATTATTAACACTCACGATCCTGAAAAGTGCTTTCAGTTTCAACAGCAACTTGAAGACGCTTTCGTTGATACACCAGAAAATTGTACAGTAAGTGAAAAGTGAACTTAAGGAAACTCTTTATAAAACTGCCGTAGGGGTTTTCGGCACTGTGGATCATAAGAGGCAGGACTTGTTTGCGACAAACAACCAGATTCTGCAGCCCTTGATTAATAAGAAGAAGATAGACCTCTCAAGAAACAAGGAAAGACCAGCGCGTAACACTCTGAGTGAGCTAAAGCAAGCTAAGAGGGATATGCAAATGATTATTGGATCAAGTTATGTGAGTCCATTAAAATCGCAAGTGATAAGGGAAACATCAGAAGCATGTATAAAGGAATAAAGAAAGCCTGTGGTCCAATGATCAAAAGAATTGCACCACTGAAAACCTTAAGTGGAGAAATCATAAATGATAAGAAACAGCAGATGGACAGATGGGTAGAGCACTATTTGGAGCTTTTCTCAAGTGACGCCAAACTAGCGGATGATGCCCTCAACGACATAGAGGCTCTACCAACTCTTGACCACCTGGACACACTTCCCACCATAACAGAAGTTAAGTGTGCTATAAATGAACTTGCATCTGCAAGGCTCCAGGTAAGATGGGATTCCAATAGAGGTTATCAGGAGTGGGACAAGACACACTCACTCTACAGATCCACCAGCTAATAGAGCTATGCTGGCGAGAAGGACAAGTCCCACAGGATTTCAAAGATTCAAGCATCATAACACTGTACAAGAACAAGGGCGATCGGAGCGACTGCAACAACTATACGGGTATCTCTTCTGTGTATTGTTGGAAAAGTATTTGCCAGAATTGTTCTGCGCAGACTTCAAGTCCTAGGAGATCAAGCATACCCGGAATCACAGTGTGCCTTTCGACAGAACCGGTCTACCATTGATATGATATTCTCATTGCGACAAATGCAAGAAAAATGCCGTGAACAGAATCAACCACTGTTTATTGCCTTCATCGACCTCACAAAGGCATTTGATTTGGTCAGTCGTGAGGGTCTGTTCAAGGCACTAAATAAGATTGGCTGCCCACCAACTATTCTGTCCTTTGTGGAATCGTTCCACACAGGCATGAAGGGCATAATCAAGTTTGATGGTGCAACTTCTGAAAAGTTTGAAATCAAGAGTGGAGTTAAGCAAGGTTGTGTACTAGCTCCCACCCTCTTGGAAATATACTTTTAACTTCTACTGAAATATGCCTTTCGTGATCAGGATGGTGGTATATACATTCACTCACGCTCAGAAGGCGGCCTCTACAATGCTCAGAGATTGAAGGCCAAGACCAAAATTAGGAGGGTAGTGATCAGAGAGTTGCTTTTTGCAGATGATGCTGCAATTACGACCCACTCTGAGGAAGAATTACAATGTCTGCTATCTGCATTCTTCAATGCTTGTTCTGAATTTAGTTTAACAATTAGCAAAAAGAAGACCCAGATTATGTCACAAGGTGCACATGGGGTACCATGCCTGTCAAGCCTGTGTCCTTAGTACTCTTCTTTATGGCAGTGAAACCTGGACAACTTACTCACACCAAGAGAAACGTTTAAACAGCTTTCATATGCGGTGTCTGCGAAGAATTCTTGGTATTAAGTGGCAAGACAAAATCACAAATACTGAAGTATTGGAAAGATCAGGTTGTGTGACGGTTTATTCCATGCTCAGTCTTCGTAGACTTAGACGGATAGGACATCTTAGGAGGATGGATGATGGTAGAATACCAAAGGACATCTTTTTTGGTGAATTACAGATGGGTAAGAGATCTCAGGGTCGGCCTCTACTACGATATAAAGATGTGTGTAAGCGGGACATGATTGATACAGGCATTGATAATGCACACTGGGAGCAAGTCGCCGCTGAATGTGTTGCAAGGAGAGCAAACATCAGAAATGCAATAAAAACAAAAGAGAAAATTATTGCAGAATCACACACCGAGCGTGTGAGACGTAAGATGGTGCATGATGGTGGAAATGACCACGTGCTCACATGCACCCACTTTGAACGAACATCTACAGCGCGAAATGGCCTTATCAGTCACATTCGCTACCGCCACGGGTAAAAGTTATTATTTTGAATAACGAAGACACAAACAATAGATTGCACGATTTATTGCCTGGCATATTTCGCTGCATCTCGTCAGGTACATACTGCAGAAATCACACAACGTAAAGTAAATTAACTAGATAAATCCTTCAAGTTGAAATATACACATATTGTATTAATAGTTGTAGTAGTAGTTATTGTAGTAGTAGTAGTAGTAGCAGCAGCAGCAGCAGTAGCAGCAGCAGCAGCAGTAGTAGTAGTAGTAGTAGTAGTAGTAGTAGTAGTAGTAGTAGTTGTGTCGTAGTAGTTGTTGTACTTGTAGAAGTAGTAGTAGTAGTAGTAGTAGTAGTAGTAGTAGTAGTAGTAGTAGCTGCAGCAGTAGTAGTAATAGTATATGAAGAGGAAAAACAACAGCATCACCATGAACCAGAACCATAACAAGAACAATGTCAAAATTACAGAGTACCAACATTTCCTCTACGCCCACCATAAACTGCAAACGATCGAAAACGCGCCAAAGATAGTTATAAATTTGACTTAAAATGTTATCTTGGAACAAAGCATATAACAACGAAATAATTAGCCCACTTTATAACGGTACGTTCTGGAAGCTGAGTTCTCTATTTGAGTTGTAAACTTAACTCGAAAAGTTACAAGTACACTTAAAAATACCACGGTCTGGTTTAAGCAAAATTAAAATAAACGAAAGAATTTCCCCATAAGCAAACTCCAATTGAAACACCGCAAACAAGTCTTGCAAACGGTGCAGAGATCGCAGTTATTTGCTTTTAGTGAAATGAATTATCCAGTGTAAGATTTCTGTGTGACAATTTATTGCATCATCGTAGGAAAGCTGAAAATGAAACGCAATCGGTATTAATAAAACATGGCAGTGAATCTTGAAATGTAAATGAACAAACTAGGAAGAACTTGGAAGCAACAGAGATGTGGATCCTGAGACGAATGTTGCGAAATTCTTGGACTGACAGAGTAACTAATAACCATTACCTAAAAGAGGCTAATGAAACCTGAACATTATATTCAACAATAAGAATGAGACAAACAGCTTTCTTTGGTCATGTGATGGAAAGAGAGGCATTGGAGAACATAGTGACAATTGGAAAGATCAAGGGGGAAACCAAGAGAAACGATGCTGGATGGACTGAGACGGTGGCACGAAGGAATATAATCTTGATCAAGAACACCAAAGACCGAGATCTGTGGAGAGACATAACCGCCTACGCCAGCTGGAAAGTCACTTGATGATGATTAATAAAACAATGTGATTTAATACAGCAAAGCCGCGAAATGTATTCTGTTCCCGATGAAGATGAACGGCATTTCATGGAAACGTGTGTGTAATCTTTGGCTTTATTTCAGTATCTTTGAATATTTCAGGTTTCTTAGCAAATAAGGTCATTATTCTCTGATCTAATTAAATGGTTCAGTAATCCCCTGTTTATCGGCTCTGTGGCGAAGGTGTGGCGAACGTAATCCCACAGGCTCGAAACACAGCTGCAGGCAATGTGGCAGCGGGCCGCCTTGCGTTGGTTTTCGTAAACGGTAGTTCAGAAAGCAATAGTAAACCTCTGAACGTAAACTTGCCAACAAATCACAAACAGTCAAAAATGCTGGAGTTGACTGTGACGTCCTGTAAAGGATATGAAACTAACTTTAATCCGCGGTTTATCGCAAACGAAAAAAAAATATTGAAGCGAAAAGTGGAACAATGACATTTGCGCATAATTTAATGCGAAATGGTGGAACCTGTCATAGTCGTCATGAGCCAGGCCGATAACGGTAGGCGGTCATGTATCGCCATCTCTCACGATCACCAGAGACGTGTATCAGCTGTGTGTTCTTGTTTCGACCATGCCACGTGGCCAAGCCATCCAGGTATTTACTACTTTCCCTTCGTCTTGTTAGTCCCCCCACAATCTTGCCAATTGTCATTATATTTCTTCTCATAAAATGTTCAAAAAATTGTGACTTCTAATTTTTCTAATCAGTTTACGGTTTTCATTTGTTTCTTGTAGGACTTAGTCATTGATTTTTCTGTCTGTCCTTGGTATTCTTTGCATTTTCCTCAGAAACCACATTTCCACAGCCATCAGTTTATCTGCTCATTGTTCACGCTTCACATCCATACAAAAGTACAGGTTCAACATGTAACACCTCAACACTATTTTTCTCGTTGCAATTGACACTTGGTAAGCATGTTTCCCATCTTGCAAAAGGCTACCTTCGCCATGTTGATTCTTGTTCTAATATCTTCAACTCACCTCCCATCAGATGTTTTAACTGTTCAGAGATAGTTGTAACGATTCACTTGTTTAAGAATATTCCCATTTACCCGTATATTACATTATGGCATATTCTTCTTCCTAGTGGGCGACCATAATCTCTGTCTTCTTACAATTTAACTCTAACCCGAATTGTTCACTGTTTCGATACAGCCTTAGTGGGGGTACGATTCATTTCTCATTGCCAGCTGTACTCACGGAGGCCAGGGGTCCTATAATAATCACTGATTCAACAAAAAAAACAAAAAAAAAACAATGGTGCCTATCCTTTGCAAGACGCTGCAATCAACCGCAGATTTATTTTCTAGCCAATGCTACGCCCAGTAGTTTGCCATTGCTTTCTGAATCAGAAGCCAACGTTTAAGGCCAACGTAATTTGCTGGCTGTAGGGGTTGACACACAGTAAGAAGAGGAAAGCAGGACTTCGTCGTGAAATTTGGAGTTGTAGCGAGGCAGGAGAGATTAAAACAGAAGATACTGGACAACTTGGCATGGCGGAACAATGGTGTAGAAATGATTAGCAGTACACGAGACAGAAAGCTGTGGACAAAAATGATCACCAGCGAACGACAGAAGAAGAACATTATCACGAACGTCACGGAATGAATGGTAAGAAGAATCTACGCAGTGTCAAACTACGAAAACCTTCATGTTCCGCAGAAGAAAAAGCAGTTCTTGCAGGAAACAAAATCGCAGTTAAAGGCTGATTTCTAACGAACGAAAAGATAAAAGATGTAGGGGAAAGAGACTGACCCATATAGGATAAACCCGGTGTAATGAAGTCCATCCTCTAGCATTTGAAACCCTTAAACCGCGTAACCTTTATCTGTAGAGAGGCGGGCTTATAACGATGTAACCATGTCATACCACGGACGGACAGGTAGAGATTAGGCCTCGGCTGGGAATCTGGGAATGCTGTCTCGTAAGTTTATAGGGTTGTCGTAATCAACAGACCCAATGCCCAGGGGGGAATGTATATCAGATACTATTATCAGCACAGATATTAACACGGGAACTGTACAGTGGGACGCCATGCAGTTAGTTTGTCTTCGTCATTCAACTCAGCGCCATGGAAGATACGCTAAAACTTTCTGAAAGTGGATGCATTTAAGAGAAGCTTGGCTTTAAAAATACTTGAAAATAATGTAAACAATCAGAACATAAATATTTATACTGTCTTGGTTGCGGTCTGGGTGAAATCTTGGCCAAGTTTGTAAACGAAAGTTTGGCTGAAATGTTGTTTCTTCTTGTGCCACATTCCAAGTCGTTCTATCTTTTGCTATAACCCGCAATTATCCCCAAGTCTTCCTCATATTATTAACCTCTGTCTCATATTCTCTTCTCTGTAACTTCTTTTTCTTCTTCGTTCCTCTATCAAGGGAAGTGCCTCAAACTTATTTACGCACCACAACTGCCAGTGTTTCGGAATTCGGCATTTGTTTGTGTAAGGTTTGCTTACGCCCGCTCCTTGGCCGAGGCGTTAGCAGCTATCTCCGTTAACCCCGAATACTCTCGTGGTTGACGTGAGCGCACGAGAATTAGAAGTGGTTCGAGTCGTGCCAGTGACTTATGAGAGTATGGAGCCTGTCGCTCAGAAAGTCGTGGCGTGCTGATGAGCGTAATATAGCCTAGGAATCAACATACAGCTGAAAGATGCTGATTTTGACCGCAATATTCTGAAACAGGATGGAAACGCGGAAAAAAAAAGTTTGCGTCCATCCATCATGTGCCATGCCGGTAAGCGTGGGCGGTCATGTTCTGCCATCTCACTCGATCACCAGAGTCGTGGATCAGCTCCGTGTTCCTGTCTCGACTATGCCATGTGGCCAATCCATCCAGGTATTTACTTCTCGGTCTTCTCCTTGGTCTCTTCCCTTCGATCTTGCCAGTTGTCACCAAGTTCTGCAATTCATTTCTTCTCATAACATGCCCAAAAATTTTTGACTGTCTACGTCTAATGTCTAATCAATTTACGATCTTCATTTGTTTCTTGAAGGACTTGTTCATTAGTTTTTCTGTCTGTCCATGGTATTCTTTGCATTTTCCTCAGAAACCACATTTCCACAGCCATCAGCCGTTTTTAAGCTTGACTGCTTATTGTCCACGTTTGTGGGATGTGGATTTTATATATGAGAATTATTTGCTTGTTTTATGTCTAGGGGATTTATTTTAGATTCTCTGGTCACTTCTAGAACGCAATGTGATCATGGAATTCTACCACAAACACAAGAAGGAAAATACTTCTCCCTTTTGTAACTGTGTCTGTGCGTACTTCTCCATTCCCACTAAACCACCCTATAAATTTAATATAGTGTTAGAGGATATTGATTGTTTACAACATATAAACAACCACTGGTTGAACAAACATCAACACTGGACTTGATGTAAACATCAACATTTTTGGACAAACAGTTCAGGCATTAAATCAAGATCTGCAGTAACATATAGATAATTGTAATGACCACACTGAATTTCCAGAACAGGCATGGGAATGATTTTCAATATCAAAAACTCATTAACCCCATTGTCCCAAGAAAACAATGTTATTACAAACAACACAACAACCACTAATTGGTTCTACATCTTTGACCCACTTTACATCAGTAAAGCAAACAATGGTCTAAGTTCAGAAAAACCAAACATATAAAACAATTGTTTCTCACACCATGTAAATTCTCATATTTAAAAATATTAATGAGATGGTGTCAGAATATTCAACCAAAACAACAACCACTATTTGGTTATATCCTTCATTGAAAAAAAGCTACTGACCTTATACATCCATGGCAAGAAAAAAGCCACATAGAAAGCATCATTAGTACTAATAATTAAACTAATTATTTAATTACAGTCCTTTTTCCTTAGGTGTTGCTGTCGGTTATTCTTCTCCAGTGCGAAGCAGATAATGTCCATATTTATCCGGGGACAGAAATAAATGTACTCACAGCCATGTTTTACTCATATTATGTCCACTGAAGTTGGCTGGTGAATATTTATAATCCATATTCGGAAATAAATTTATCACATATCCCCTCCATGGGGCTGAATTCAGGAATCTCTGTTGCAAGTGGCTCGGTGCCATTGTGAAATTGAGGCCTTAGGTTGGTCATAACTTCAGGAGATGCATCTTGAGTTTTATCACAAGGGTCTTCCCTATATCACCATATCCGATGAAAAGGATGATCGCCTTTCAGCTTCTCGGCTTCTAATATCCGAATCCCAATTATGATCACAAAGATTTTTCACCCACCTAGTATTAGTCTATAACCTATTCCACACTTGATGATGGCATTTAGGCTGACATGGGACCAGCAAAGAGTTCTGATTCAGTCATTCTCTTTCCATCGTAGGACATGCAAGGCTGTGAGTAATTCTTTCCTTTCATCTGGAACTATGTCCAGGATTGGTCTGCTGTAGGCATGGAACTGAAGAATAGTAATTCCACCACACAAACTGGGAGTCGCAATCAATCAGATGATTCTTTTTGTTGCATGCATAGAGGCATTTACTCCGCTAGCTTCTTTCGTATGGCCTTTCTGATGGTGTTTCGGTTCTGAGATCTTGAGTGGATCTGGCTTCTTTCAGGGTGTTACAGATTTGAACCTTGAGGTAATCTGGTTTCTTAGTTGTTATTCAGTTGATAGTAAGTTGGTATTCAGTTGGTACCGTGGTTGTACTTGCTTATGGTGTTTCAGTGTCTCTTCCCATTAGGTGTTCAGTGTCTTGAAACTTATGTTGACTTTTAGCTTTTATAACTTTTTCTTTCGAAGGAGGATACTTGTGTGTATCCTTTGAACTTGGGAGTCCAACAGACAGATGGAGGGTTCTTACTGCTGTTAGTTTTATTAAACTTGTAGGACTGTCCCATAGTTCTCACTGATTTCGCTGATTGATGATGCTTCAGGCGGTACTTCTCAGAAGTAAAGCAGACGATACACTGTTGTCGGTTACTCTGTAGATTTTTATCTTTATACAGTTTTAGATACTGAAGTCCGTCCTGGATATTCCTACTGAAGTAGGGCTCCATCAATAACGTTGTCAGTCGTCTTCGAAATTGTCTTTTGCTTGCTTTGGCAGCTAATGAGTGCAGCAGTAAACATTGGTGTATTGGTCCAGACTATATATATAGGACAGGCTTCCCTGTTATCACTTTCTGGCTGTTGACCCAGAATCCAGTTTTTAATGATACAGTCCAACAAAAACCACCACTTGCTTCTCTTCTAGAACTGGAAATGACAAAAGAATACAACCCCAGCATTAATCTACTGTTTTAGGTTAAAATGTTTACAACACAATTACAAACAAAAAAGGGGAAGAAGATAGGAGAGCATTTCCAATGTCCCTTGTCGCTTGTTGATGAGCTATTCTAGCTCTTACTGTGAGTAAGGTATCTTCTCCCTCACTATTCTATTCTCTGTTGTTACTGGGACTTTTGTGATGAGTTATCCATCCTTTCCATCCAGCTTGATGTTATATCTGTCCTCACCTGACAAGGATTTCTGAGCCATAGGCCCTGTGTCTCATAATTCCCTCGTCTTCTTTCATTAGGTGTAATCAGTATTAGGCCACAAGCCATCAACCATATCATTCACATTATCTTCTTGTGGTGCTGACATACACATGGTTTCATACATCACCACTATCATGTCTCCCACTGGGGTAACATTAACATGAATATTCCCAACAGCAATAGTAACAAACATGAGCAGAATATATATAAATATCTCATACAGAGAAAAACAAACATGTACATTCCTTACATATGAATAATAATAATAATCATAATAATAATGCAGGAATCAATGTTATTGGGTTTCCTCAGTCGTCAATCCATAAAACTAGATTAGCTATTCTTTTACCCCACTGCTTACAGCAGCATGAGGTTAGTGAACGCCATGATATAATTTACCGACTGCTGCTATTGTAAGAAATGTTCTTATTTATCAGAAATAACTTATGCAGCATGGCCAGTCTTCTGAATGTTGCTGGCAATTTCTAACCATAAATCTTCGCTTATGCCCCTACCACAGTGAGGTGATGCGGATTGAAGGCACATCCTATCAGAACATTCAATTATATCATGCGTTTTATTTCTTGAGATTTTACTTCTCAAACATGGCATTTCCTTAGCAATATTTATGAAAATTACATGTCCATCACACCTATTGTGTGGTTACTAATATGTTAACAAGAAGATTGTACCAAACTTTGGCACGATAGCTCGAGTTACAGATTGACAATTAGCAAGACAATCTCTCCAACATAAACTAGAGTCCATAAGATGTGTGATCAGTAGTATGCTTCCACATGGAGAGAAAGTTTGTTGAAAATATTCTTTAGAGTTGAATACTCTATAGTACAAAGATTATTTGCAGATCCATATCATTGATAGTGAGATAGTTTCACAATGCATAGAATATGTTAAACATAGGAATATGAAATTGTAAAAGCATAGGAAAAATTTGACAGCGTGGTACAAACATGGTGCTCAGTAGTAAAAATCAATCAGGCTCAATCAGGCTCTTGTTTACAAGAATAATTGATTTATCATCTTAACCAATTCTTAATTAAACACATTGATATATGCACCTTATTTTAAAAAAAACATAGTTACATATTCAAAAGTAGTTTATATTCAACATACCTATTGCTCCACAGAGTGAAATAATTTAAACATTCTTTGCAGAGGGGGAAGCTTGGCGTGCTCGGCCTTTGTTCTTCACTCAAATGCCCACTAATCCTTTTGTTCGGTCTAGCGCCTGCCTTGGCCAGGTATTTGCACAATCTTGGTGCTAAGAGTTAAACTAGGCCCACATAAATTTGGTTGTTTTCTTCCCCAAAGTAGGGTACTTAAACAGTGATTCCTAGAGCAGATTGTATTTTTAAAACGTCAATCATAGGAATTTGGTAGAGACGTTTTAGTATATCACAACGCTTCACATCCATACAAAAGTATAGGTTCTATGTAGCACCTCAACACTCTTTTTCTCGTTTCAATTGATATCTTTTTATTGGTCAGTAAGGTTTGCCTACAGTTTGTTTAAATTTTGTTTAAAGTTTGCTTAAGGTTTGTTCAAGGTTTGCTTAAGGTTTGTTTAAGGTTTGCTTAAGGTTTGTTTAAGGTTTGCTTAATGTTTGTTTAAGGTTAGCTTAAGGTTTGTTTAAGGTTTGTTTAAGGTGTTATTAAGGTTTGTTTAAGGTGTGCTTAAGGTTTGTTTAAGGTGTGCTTAATGTTTACTTCCTCTAAACACGTTCCAACCACAGTAACGGGCTCTAACTACCCGTGGGTAGGTTTTCTTTCCTAACAATGTTGCCATGGCAGCTGCCTTATAACCTACTCATTACGATTTCCAGTTGCCATTGTTTTTTAAATTTTTGTTAACGTGTACTGCTTAAATACAGGCTCTTCTATTTTTCGGCCTTATCCGAGAAGACTAGAGATCGTTTCGCACTACCCAAGAGATCAGCATAATATAACAGTCCGTTTAACAATACAGCATCAACAGTAGTAATACATTAGTTCTCCTAGCAATACAGCTACATCACTAATAATACATGATTTCTCCCAGCTAAACAGCATCAGCACTAATAGTCCGATAGTTCTCCTAGCAATACAGTATCAACACTAACAGGACAATAATTCTCTTCTCAATACAGCATCAACGCTTGCAGTACAATAGTTCTCCTAGCAATACAGCATCAACAATAGTAGTACACTAGTTCTCTTAATACAGCATCAACGCTTGCAGTACAATAGTTCTCTTAATACATCACCTACGCTTGAAGTACATTAGTTGTCTCCATAAATCACCAACGCTGGTATTTCAATAGTTCTCTTTATACAGCATCAGCGCTAGCAGAACAACTGTTCTTCTCTCAATACGACATCAACGATAGTAGCACAATAGTTCTCTTAGTACAGCATCAACGATAGTATCACAATAGTTCTCTAAATTCAGCATCAACGATAGTATCACAATAGTTCTCTCAATTCAGCATCAACGATAGTATCACAATAGTTCTCTCAATATAGCATCAACGATAGTAGCACAATAGTTCTCTTAAAACAGCATCAACGCTAGTATCATATTAGTTCTCTCAATATAGCATCAACGCTAGTATCACAATAGTTCTCTCAATTCAGCATCAACGATAGTATCACAATAGTTCTCTCAATATAGCATCAACGATAGTAGCACAATAGTTCTCTTAAAACAGCATCAACGCTAGTATCATATTAGTTCTCTCAATACAGCATCAACGCTAGTATTACACTAGTTCTCTCAATGCAGCATCATCGCTAGTAGCACAATAGATATCTCAACACAGCATCAACGCTAGTAGTACAATAGTTCTCTCAATGCAGCATCGACGCCAGTAGTACAATAGTTCTCTCAATACAGCATCAACGCCAGTAGTACAATAGTTCTCTCAATACAGCATCAACACTAGTAGTACACCAGTTCTCTCAATACAGCATCAACACCAGTAGTACAATAGTTCTCTCAATACAGCATCAACGCTAGTAGTACAATAGTTCTCTCAATACAGCATCAACGCCAGTAGTACAATAGTTCTCTCAATACAGCATCAACGCTAGTAGTACAATAATTCTCTCAATACAGCATCAACGATAGTAGTACAATAGTTCTCTCAATACAGCATCAACGCCAGTAGTACAATAGTTCTCTCAATACAGCATCAACGCTAGCAGTACAATAATTCTCTCAATACAGCATCAACGCTAGCATCACAATAGTTCTCTCAATACAGCATCAACGCTAGTAGTACAATAGTTCTCTCAATACAGCATCAACGCCAGTAGTACAATAGTTCTCTCAATACAGCATCAACGCTAGCAGTACAATAATTCTCTCAATACAGCATCAACGATAGTAGTACAATAGTTCTCTCAATGCAGCATCAACGCTAGTAGTACAATAGTTCTCTTAGTACAGCATCAACGCTAGTATCACAATAGTTCTCTCAATACAGCATCAACGCCAGTAGTACAATAGTTATCTCAATACAGCATCAACGCCAGTAGTACAATAGTTCTCTCAATACAGCATCAACGCTAGTAGTACAATAATTCTCTCAATACAGCATCAACGATAGTAGTACAATAGTTCTCTCAATGCAGCATCAACGCTAGTAGTACAATAGTTCTCTTAGTACAGCATCAACGCTAGTATCACAATAGTTCTCTCAATACAGCATCAACGCTAGTAGTACAATAATTCTCTCAATACAGCATCAACGATAGTAGTACAATAGTTCTCGCAATGCAGCATCAACGCTAGTAGTACAATAGTTCTCTTAGTACAGCATCAACGCTAGTATCACAATAGTTCTTTCAATACAGCATCAACGCCAGTAGTACAATAGTTCTCTCAATACAGCATCAACGCCAGTAGTACAATAGTTCTCTCAATACAGCATCAACGCCAGTAGTACAATAGTTCTCTCAATACAGCATCAACGCCAGTAGTACAATAGTTCTCTCAAAACAGCATCAACGATAGCAGCATAATAGCGCACCTCTCAATATAGCATCAACACTAGTAGTACACTAGTTCTCTCAATACAGCATCAACGCTATTAGCACAATAGTTCTCTCAATGCAGCATCAACATTATTAGCACAATAGTTCTCACAATACAGCATCAACACTAGTAGTACACTTTTGTGTTTGCATATCCTATTTACAGGACATCGCTGTCAACACCAGCATTTTACTGCTGCTATCGATGTTTTGGCAAGTTTTACATTCAGTAGCTTGCCATTGCTTTCTGAACGACCGGCTCCCATACCAATACGTTAAAACTCCAGCGCGACAGGGTCTGCTGCCAAATCTATTGCCTCTGTGTTTCGAACACGCGGTAAGCGGCTCACGAATCGCGTTCGCAATCCTTTAGCCACGGAGCCCAGCAGTAGTACACTAGTTCTCTTAATACAGCATCAATACCTTCAACGTCCGGTGTCCAACTTCGTGCACTTCAAAACCCTACGTCTTTCCCCAGAAATCATTTTTCCCCGCGTGTATTATAGCGAAAGTATTTCAGTGTCCCAGACATACCCACATTTATCAGACAGTTATCTTCGATGTTCAGCTCTCGTGGAATGTCAGTATTTTTGTCTTTTCATCCTCCACATTCTAGGATCATTTCTGTTACATTTAAGTTTTAAAAAATAAGTCTTTAGCGATTATGAAATGGTTCATGAGGTTCTCGTCGTTAGTAGTAGTAGTTGCTGTGGTTGCAGCAGTAATAGTAGTAGTAGCAACAGTAATAGTTGTAGTATTAGTAGAAGCAGTGGTAGTAGTAGTAGTAGTAGTAGTAGTAGTAATAGTAATAGTAGTAGTAGTAGTAGTAATAGTAGTAGTAGTAGTAGCAGTAGTAGTAGTAATAGTAGTAGTAGTAGTAGTAGTATCAGCAGTAGTAACAGTAGTAATAATAACAGATTAATAGTAGTTGTAAGAAGTTGAAGTTTCCGAGCCGCACGTACCCTCCGACTGTCGGTTAGTGACGTGTGCAATAAGCATATGATGAAAGCGTTTTTATTTAGCTCTATAAATTGTAAGGTTTAAACCGCTTTATATTATATACAATACATTATGTTGTTTTTGCGTCACGCGTATGGCTGCATTTATATGCATTGATATGTAGCAAGCTGGTGTCTTTTTTGTTAAAGCCCTTACTGACACAGGACGGTTAGATACGTTCGTGCTCTCATGACGTTTCAGTCAGTTAACTGTTCGCCTGGTTTTCGCTCAGCAAGGATACTACAACACTGGGTCCGTGTTCTTGGAAGTATTTTGTGTTAGATATGGTTAGTGTTTCCGTGGAAAGTAAATTGTTGTCTGATCAATCATGAGCAGGATTTGATTGTGTTCTGGTCAACGTGTTATTAGTTGTATCAAGGTAAAATCGTTAGTGGAATGTTAGATAATGCTAAAAATTGGCGCAGAGGAAGATCATTTCGTTAATCACAAAATCAATAAATGAATGAATGAATGATTAAATGAATGATTGAATGAATAAATGAGTAAATAAATTAATGAATGGATGAATAAATGAATGAATGTATGAATCAATAATGAAGAATAAAGAATACATAAATGAATGAAGGAATGATTGATTAAATGAATGATTAACTGAATGCTTGCAAGAATGAATGAAAGAATGATGAATGAATGAATGATTTACTAAATGAACGATTGAATGAATGAATGAATGAATAAATAAACTTAAGGACTGAATGAAAGAATGAATGAATGCTTGCAAGTAGGTCAGCAGAGCCAAATGGATAAGAACACGTGTTCTTAAACACGCGATGTGCTGATGCCGAGGTAAGGGGTTCAGTCCCAACACCGGACAGTTGGGCTAAAATATTGACCTGTCGTCCTTGACTTGGGAACGTAAATTACAAGTACCTCTGAAGTCGGAGTGGGTTCGCCTGATGGCTAGGGACACCGTTAATAGAGAAATCTAATCCACACGCAAAATTCAGCCTAGACGTAGAACTACTAGAAGTAATGTATGGACTACGCTTGAGTTCAAAGCGAGCGAGCGAGCGCACTAAATGCTTGCAAGAATAAATGAATGGCTGAATGAAATGTAATAATAATAATAATTCAGAGAGAGAGAGTGAGAGGGAGAGAGAGAGAGAGAGAGAGAGAGAGAGAGAGAGAGAGAGAGAGAGAGAGAGAGAGAGAGAGAGAGAGAGAGAGAGAGATGTCCCTTTCACCACATACAAAGCTGACAAGCTTAACATTTGATTCGAACAAAAGTGGCAGAATTATGTAAATATTTTGTGTCTTTCGATCGCCAACGTCGATCAGTCACCGTATTTTGTCGTTGCCATCTTTGTAATCGCCATCCTTAGAAGTCGCCATCTGTTGCATTTGCCATATGTCGAGGTCGCCAACCTGCAGTCGCCATCTTTTAGCATCAGTTTTAGGCGCCAACTTAGACCGTAGCCATCTGGTACCAATTATTGTGACCTTAATTGACACCAGTCAATGCCAAATAAACAGTAGGTTTGGACCACACATGGTACACAATCAAATAAACAAGTATTATAATGTATACTTCCGTTCACTGAGCATTGAAATTGTGGAAGTTACACGAAACAAAACAAATAACACGATAACCCTAGTATGGCGATATATCTTCCTTCTGTCGAAATGAGAAGTCATATTTGGTGATATTTTATCCTTCTGCTCTGAATCAGTTAAAGAAGATATCTCATACGCTATACTCAAGCAGAACAGGTTCGTCCCTCGGTGTTGAATTGTTACAAAATATGGAAACAATGGTTTAATCCTCCGAAGTCTATGGTAGTGTATCGTACCTCTAGCCACCCCGGACAAGGACAAATTACTTGTAAGACATGTGTACACATAGTGCAATTTAAAAAAATCTCTTGGCACTTGTATATTGCAAAGAGCAGGTCGAAATTACGGCTGCCCGAGCAAAAATGTCCATAACGGAATTACGTCGAAAACATTTCGGACGAACGAAGAAGACGAGGAAATATGGAACGCAAAAATTTATTAGTAAATAAAAAAACAGCCAACAAATGCTGGTTTGATTGCGATGTCTTGTAAAAGACAATCAACTAACCATCAAAATTACCTGTGTGTATGCAAAACATGTTGTGTTATTGTTGTCCGGTATACTGATCAAATTACCTGGTTTACACTGTCTCCAGGTATTATTGATGAACTGTACCTGCCAAGCCTGACTTCTATTGCCTTACTATTTTGAGGTAATGTAGATCAACGCATTGTCAAAATACCCCATCCGATCGAAATAGAGAAATCCACCACCAGCTTGCTGTATCCAAGTGACATAAACGACCTTACCATCAGCATACCACATTGAGGTAATGTAGGTAAACGTATCATCAAAATATCTCATCAGGTCGAAACAGAGAAATCCACCGTCAAGTTACTGTATCCAAGTGACATATACCATCTTACCATCAACATAGCATATTGAGGTAATATTAATTGGCTTATCAAGAAGATAGAGCATCCAGTTTACTCAGATAAACTATCATAAACTTGCATTGCATCGACGATATATATCAGCTGACCACACCTACGTTATGAACATTAACTAACAATCAAAAGACCGTATGCAACTAATATACATCAACTTACCGGATCGATGAAATACCAATAAATTTACCATAAACTTTACTTGTACAATATCACTTACCATCACATTACCTTATCTAGAAATTAACACATATCAGCTGCTCACCACACTGTATGTGGGTAACAGTTTAACTTTAACTCTTCCTTGATGCAAAGGTTAACTCAGTCAAAGCTAACAATTATCTTGCTCAAATGACCCATCCTTGAATACTTAGCAAATATTCGAACTCGGAACAGTGTGAGAAGGTTAACTTCAATAAAGGACAAACGTGTTTCATTTCTGGGCTCTTCCATTTCACCCATAGGGCATAGAAATCAATCGGACCTTACTATCCCAATATGCAGTCTTAATTTTCGGAATCAATTCTTCACTGTGAGATCAAGTCTTGGACGTGTGCGGCACTATTCGCCTAAGCAAGTAGCTCTACAAAAAGAGTGCAATTAAGAACACAAGAGCTAATATCTAAGAACTGTATACTAGAATTGAGCGACGGAAACTCCACTCCTCTACCACCACAAGCAGAATGCCTTATATGACCAGGTTGAGCCCTCAGGATGTTATAACTCTGTGGATTGCTGTTGTCTTTGCCATGTCGGCGCTGGTAGAAAGTGTTCCAGTGACAAGTGAGTACATGCAGATGAGAACTCAGATGATATCTGACGGCATTGCCAGAAGGATTGGCGGGAAGCTGGTGTTAAATACTGATGAACAGATCGTCAATGGGATTTTTATGAAGGTAACTATTCTTCATCTGCTGCTGCTGATACTGCTGCAACTGCTGCTGCAACGTCCTCATTATCATCATCATTATCAGCATCATCATCGTCGCCATCATCATCAACATAATTCTAATCGTCATCATCATCATCATCATCATCATCATCATCATCATCATCATCATCATCATCATCATCATCATCATCATCATCATCATCATCATCATCATCATCATCATCATCACAGCACATTCATCAACATCATAATCAACGGGTCATCACCATCACCATAATCATCACCATAGTATCATCAATATCATTATCATCATCACGACTACAATAATCAACGTCATCAACATCATAATTAACGTCATCAACGTCATCATCAACATCATCAACATGATCATCTCCACCACCATCATCAACATCATAATTATCATCATCATCGTCATCATCATGTGTTTGTGTATTCTCAGGAAAAGAAGCAGCTCATGGATAGGAGCAGACTGAACCGAACACTCTACGTCCCAGCACTGAGTTTCTACATCTCCAAACCCCTGATCCAGAATTCCACCTTGCTGAAACTGATACGCCGGATGCCCAAAGGTATGTTTCTGTCTTGTTAACATTTGTCTCCGGATTAATTGTTACATTACCTCACTGTGTTCTAGTTATTGCACAAAGACAGGGACAGAGAGAAAACATGTGAAGGAAACAGTAAAACCTATTGAAATGTGACAGCTGGGAAATATCATAGGAAGATAAAATACAAATTAAGAACTCATGAAAACACATTTAAAACAACTGCCAATAAAGTATATATATTTATTACTTAAATTCCACATGAAATCCTTATGTATGTCCGCGGTTGTTTGTATTGTGAACTGCATGCTCAGAAAATGGCTGAACTAGCTGGATATCCCTTATGTAGTAATATGTTTGCGACTGCTGGTTTTCTAGTGACTGCTGCTTTCTTTGACGATGAACTGTAATTTTAGTGGCGGATTGTTGTGTTGGCATTCTTGCAGCAGCCTTATGCATGTAGCCTGTTCGTGTTGTTGGTTTGTCGGGACTGTTGTCTGTTCCACTTTTCACATGGCCCAGTGAGGAGCATTGTGTTTGATATTCACTGGCACAGGAATGGAGCATTAAGCGGTGAGCCTGTGCCTTAAAGTTGGAAACGAGACTAACGACTGACTAAAGAAATTCACAAAGGACAGACAAAAAGTAGAGTTAATATCACATATATAATAACCTGGTCTCCTTTGTCAAACTTTGTTGAAATTCAAACATATTTTGGCACTTTATGAGAAGAAATAAACTAGAGAACTTGGTGAAGGCAGGCAAGACTTAGGGGGAAAGGAACAAGGGGAGGTCAGAGAAGTAAATATCTGGATAGCTTGACCACATGGCATGGTAGAGACAAGAACACATGCAAGAGCGCGCAAAACAAAAATTGTATATATATATATATATATATATATATATATATATATATATATATATATATATATATATATATATATATATATATATATATATATATATATATATATATATATATATATATATATATATATATATATATATATCCCACAATATAATTCGATAAACGTGCTTAGACAGTCACCATTTTTTGGACACCTTATAAGAAGAAATAAATTAGAGAACTTGGTAACAACTAGCAAGAATGAGAGGGTAAAGAAGAAGGAGAATGCAGATAAGTAAATATCTGAATGGCTTGGCTACACGGCATGGTCGAGACAAGAACACAGAACTGATCCACGACTCTGGTGATCGTGTAAGATGGCGAAACATGACCTCCCTCGCTTACGGGCATGGCATATGATGATGATGAAACGTACAATGCTTTGATTTTGTTATAGAATGAGCAAAGAACAAAGTGAACAAGAAGCAATCTTCATAATCCGAACAGGGCATAACAACGTGAAATGCCACTTGCTCAATAAACTAAACATAGGAGATGATGAAGAATTCAACGGCGGAATTGGTAAAATGGCAATTAAACATTTACTGCAAGAGTGTCCAACACATGTGTTTTGGCGTCGCAGACAGCATTACTGCCCAAACTACAACATATCCAGGCGAACCGTATGGCCTAGAGAGACAACAGTGGAAGATAAACTCTATGGACCGCTGAATGAACTAAAAAGACTGTTAGATTCATACAAGAGACAACATTGCAATTATAGACATAATTCAGGCGAACGAAAGAAGAAGTAGAAGTGTCCAACATATGCAGAATAGAGAAAACATTTTGGCCTATAACTGTTCCATTTAAGGACACACACTTGTTCGATGTCAACAAGCTAAAATAAACTGCTTTTTTCCGCGTTTCCATCCTGTTTCAGGATATTGCGGTCAACATCAGCATTTTTCAGCTGTATGTTGATTCCTAGGCTAGAATACGCTCATCAGCACGCCACAACTTTCTGAGCGACTGGCTCCATACTCTCATAAATCACTGGCGAGACTCGAACCACTTCTAATTCTCGTGCGCTCACGTCAGCCACGAGAGTACTCGGTGTTAACGGAGAAAGCTGCTAACCCCTCGGCCAGGGAGCGAGCTAAAATAAACTGCTGCTTTCTTTAAATACATTAAGGCCAACAACCGCACGTTTATGAATAAGAACAAGAATAAAAGGAATTAGCAAAACAACTGTCTGTATAAATATGCAAATTAGCTAAGAAAAGAAACAAAGAAAAGAAAAAGAACAGACTGCAGTAATTCATGCCATGTTTCAGGGGCAATGTTAGCAAAGCCGAATGGATAAGAGAGTTTGTTCCTAAGCAACCGGTGTGCTGAAGCCGAGGTAGCAGGTTCAACCCCTGCATCGGTCAGTTGGATTAAAATGTTGACCGCTCGTCAGGAAAGCTGACTCAGAAGCAAAAACCAGGCCAGCGTTAAAAAATGAAAAAAAAAAATTCGCAATCCCGCATACCGCTTTCGTAACACATCTGCGGGGGATTTGGAAGCAAACCGCCTTGCGTTGGTTGTCATATAATGACGTGAGTGCCTGTCGTTTAGAAAACAATGGCAAACTACTGAACGTTAAACTTTCCAAGAAATCACAAAGAGCAAGAAAAGATATGCTCGGATTGACTTCGACGTCCTGTAAAGGATAGGTTAGTTAAATAAGTCGTACATCCCTTACAGGACGTGGCAGTCAACCCCAACTTTTTTTTCTGTTGACGATTTGTTTGACTAGTTTATTGTCAAAAGTTTGCCATTTCCTTTCTGAAGACACGACACTTTTTCCTTTGAAAGGAAATCAACCCAAGGAGGTCTGCTTGCAAATCGCCCGCAGCTGTGTTTCTAACGCGGTATGTGGAATAACGAAATGCATTCGTAACCCCTTCACCACGAAGCCGGTAAAGGATATGTAAGGAACTGTGTTTTTGTTTGTTCAGGGGCAGCCCTGCATCTTCACGACACGTCAGCGACCAGCCTGGATTGGCTGATTAAGAACGCCACCTACCGGGATCACATCTATATGTGTGTTGCTGCGGATGGCTTCATCAATTTCAAGGCATTCCTGGTTCCACCTCCGAATCCAGGTAAGAGTGTTGGTATTTGATCATCGTCATAGTAGTTGTTGTTGTTGTCGACGATATCTTCATCATTACGCTCATGATCATGATCATGATCAACATCATTATAATAATCGTCAGCATCATCGTTATTATCCCGATCATCATCTTCATCGACATCTTCATTATCATAATATTCATCATCATCACCATCATCATCGTCATTATCGCCAGAATCCTTATCATCATAGCATCACCATCATCATTTTAATCATCATCATCATGATCATCATAATCGTCGTCGCCGTCTTTACGCGTATGATCGTCATCACCTTGAAATCATCACATCATCATGATTATAATCATCTTCACAATCATTATAGTCGTCGTTGTTGTCTTAATTGTGAGTATTAAAGTTGAGATGATTTTATTATAATCCTTCTTTTCTTTATCGTCGGCACCATTACTATTATTCAGACCATCACCTTCGTGAACACAACCACAGTGGTATTCACTGCGATTGTCGTTGTTGCCAACACCATGATAATCGTTATCTACATACCTGCCTGCCTGCCTGCCTGCCTGCCTACCTACCTACTCATGTGTGTTGCTGCGAATGACTTCATTAATTTCCAGGCATTCCTGGTGGGGGATGCGTGTGGGTGAGGAATGTGGGTTTGGGTGGGTTGGGTGTTGGTGCGTGGGGGATGTGTGGATGGGTGGGGGGGGGGTGTGGGCGTGTGTGTAGGAGTGTGGTGGATGTGTGTGTGGGTTGGGGATATGTATGTGTGTAGGTGGGTGATGTGGGTGATGTGGGGGGTGGGTGGGGGATGTGAGGGTGGGATCTCGAGGGATGTATGTGTGTTTCGTGGGGGTGTGTGTGGGTAGGAGATGTGTGGGCGGGTGGGGAGATGCATGAGTGGGTGGTGGATATTATGTGGGTGGGAGATGGATTTGTGTGGGTGAGTGGGAGAGGTGTGGGTGAATGAGGGATGTGTCGGTTGGTAGGGGGATGTGTGTGTCGTTCGGGGATGTGTGTTTGGTTGGATGGTTGGGGGTGTGTGGGGGTGGGTGGATGATGTGTGGTGGGTGCGTGTGTGTGGGCTGTGGGATGGTGTATGGGTGGGGACATGTGCTTGGGTGTAGGAATGTGTGTGGGTGAGGATGGGTGGGTAGGCGGTGATGGGTTGGTGGTGGGGGTGCCTGGGTGTGTGTATGTGTTGGAGCGTGTGTGTGGGTGGGTGGGTGTGTGTTTGTGGATGATGATGTTTTGGTTTGTGGGTGGGGGTGTGTGGGTGTTGGTGGGTGGGGGAATGTATAGGTGGATGGATGGGGGTGTGTTGGTGGGTTGGGGATGTGTGTGTAGGGGTGTTGGGGATGTGTGTATGGGTTAAGGGAATGGGGTGTGTGTATGGGGGTGTGTGAATGGGTGAGGATGTAGGTGGGGTGTGTGTGTGAGTGGGGGTTGGGTGGGTGGGTGGTGGAAGATGTGTGGGTGGAAGGGGAAATGTGTGGGCGGGCGGGGAGATGCATGAGTGGGTGGTGGATGTGTATATGGGTTGGGATATGTGTGTGGGTGGGGAGATGTGTGTGTTTGTGGGGATGTGTGTCGAGGGGGGATGTGTGTGTGTGGTTGAGGGGTGGCGGAGGGTGAGTGGATGATGTGAGGGTAAGTGGGTGTGTTTGGGTTGGGGGATGTGTGTGTGGGTGGGTGGGGGGATGTGTGTGTGGGTGGGTGGGAGGATGTGTGTGTGTGTGTGTGGAGGGAATGTGTGTGTGGGTGGGCGAATGTGTATGCGGGGCATGGGTGGGTGGGTGGAGAATGTATGTGTTTCTGAGGGTGGGTAGTTGGATGTGTGGGGGTGGGGGATGTGTCTCATAACATAGTAATATGCATTGTTTATGTTTACAATATTCATTGGACAATGTTTTTTGTCATGTGTATCATGCATTACTGATGAAAGAAAGACGAGTGATTGGAAGGGCCGAATGTAAGAATGCGTGCCCAATTTGTTACCCATTGAAAATAAAGTTCAATAAATCAATCAATCAATCTATCTATATACCTACCTAATTACCTGTCTTTCTATCTACCTAATTACCTGTATGTTTGTATGTCTATCTACCTAATCACATGTTTGTCTGTCTATCTACCTACCTAATTATCTGTATCTCTGTCTATCTATTAATCTAATCACCGGTCTGTCTATCTATCTACCTAATTACCTGTCTGTCTGTTTGTCTATTTACCTAATTACCTGCCCGTCTGTCTGTCTATCTAACTACCCTAAAACCTATCTGTATATCTATCTTTCCGGTAAAATGGCGACAATGTGACGCGTTTATTCTTCGGGACGACTCTGTTTTGGTGTTTTCCTGTGGATTATATGGTGTTATTTCGTATTCGTTTATTGGATGTGTTCAAAAGAAACCACGGAAGGCAGGTGGTGTATGAAATTATGAGGGCAGACGACAGATAGTTGTTGATAATGGTCTCAAGTTTCGCGACGGTAGGCAGAAGACCACTTTCACGAGACAATGGGCACGGCCAATATGATCACTGCCAAGAAGGATAGCAACGGCAAAGTACCTTCTTTAAAAGTGCCTAGTTCAGTATGATTCGCTTAAAGACAGATCATCGCAAGACAAGGACAGAGACATTAAAATTAGCAACATGGAATGTTAGGACGTTAAACGACGACGAAAAATTAGATAACACCAAACAAGAAATGGAAAGAGAGAAAATTAATATTTTAGGGATGTGCGAAACAAGATGGACAGGAGCAGGCATCAAGACAGATGAAGACTTTAAGATTATTTATTCTGGAGGAGAAAACCGACAAAGGGGGGTAGCAATTATTTTGGACCGACAAACATCAAAATCTGTTCAAGGGTATTGGGCCGTGTCAAACAGAGTTCTACTAGTTAAATTAAGCGGCAGACCTTTTGGCATAAATGTTATTTAAGTATATACCCCAACAGGAGAATCCAGTGAAGATAGTGTAGAAGAATTTTATAATGACATAGATTCTGCTTTTAACAAATGTAAAAATTCAGAAATAAACATCATAATAGGGGACTTCAATGCAAAAGTAGGAAATCAAGGTGATAGATACACAGTAGGAAACTATGGTTTAGGAGAGAGAAATGAAAGAGGATACAGGCTTGTAGAGTGGGCAAAAGAGCAGGAAATAATTGTAGGAAACACCAGGTTTAAGCAACACCCTAAAAGATTATGGACATGGAGGAGTCCTGATAGCAGTATTAGAAACCAGATTGATTACATTTTGATTAGCAGAAGATTTAGAAATGCGCTAACAATAGCAAAAACAGTTCCCAGTGCTGATTGTTATAGTGACCACAGATTACTTACAGGAACATTGAGGATAAAGTTAAAGAAAGTCAAGTATAAAACAGGAAACACTAAATATGATTTGTGTACATTGAGTAACGACAAGGAAATACAAAACAAATTCAATATAGAAGTACAGAACAGATTTGATATATTGTCTTCTCCAGAGATCCTATTCCAGGATCTGGATGATCATTGGGAAATGTTGAAGAGTTCAATCAGTTTGGCTGCAGAAACAACTATTCTAAAATTAAAGAAGGTGGGTCGTAAGAAATGGATGACTGAAGAAATTTTACAACTAATGGAAACAAGAAGACTCAACAAAAATAATTCTGCCAAATATGAAGAAATTCACAGACAAGTCAGAATATTATGTAAGGAGGCAAAAGAAGCATGGCTTGAGAAAAATTGCTTAGAAATTGAAAAACAACACAACAGTCAAAATACCAAATTAGTGCACAAAAGAATTCAGGAACTTACTAATAAAAGAACAAGTACATCAGCAGGCTGTCTAAAAACTAAAGATGGCAAAATCATAATAGAAAAAGATCAGATTCTACATGTATGGTCAGACTATGTGAAAAACCTTTATGATGATAACAGAGATGAACAGTATGATATTCGATTTAATAATGAAGGACCGCCAATTTTGAAGATGGAGGTTCGAAATGTTCTTAAACATATGAAAGCTGGCAAGGCCCCCGGTTCAGATAACATCACAACAGAAATGATTAAAGCTTTAGAAGAATATGAAATAGATCAAGTCACCAGACTACTGAACTCATTATATGATACCGGACATATACCTTCTAAATTATGTAATTCTGAATTTATTGCAATCCCAAAGAAATCAGGAGCCTTGGAATGTGATCAACATAGAACAATTAGTATAATGAGTCACATCACAAAGATTTTGCTACGAATTATCATGCAAAGAGTGAGGAAGAAAATACAACCTGAAATAGGGGAAGAACAATGTGGGTTTGTAGAAGGAAAGGGTACAGTAAATGCTGTGTATATGCTGCGTTCAGTTATTGAACGTTCTATAGAAGTAAACAAAGATATACATCTTTGCTTTATTGACTACACAAAGGCTTTCGATAGAGTAAGACATGTCAACATGGTAGATATGCTTGCAGATCTACAAATTGATGGGAAAGACATTAGACTTATAAAAAACATATATTGGAAACAACAAGCTGCAATAGGGATTGATAATGAAGTGGGACAATATCAACCTATTAAGAGAGGTGTTAGTCAGGGGTGTGTAATGTCTCCAGATAATATTTTCCTATACAGTGAAAATATTTTCAGAAATGTAGAAGATATAAATGGAATCAGCATTGGAGGACGAAACATCAATAACATTAGATATGCAGATGATACAGTATTGATTGCAGACAATGAGCAAGATCCGCAACAATTAGTAGATGCTGTTGTTGCACGCAGTGAACAACTGGGATTAGAATTAAATTGTAAAAAGACACAGATTATGGTCGTCACTAGGAAGAACGAAAAACCACAATGTAATATACAAGTAAATGGGAATATTCTTCAACAAGTGAATCGGTACAATTATCTCGGAACAATCATAACATCTGATGGGAAATGCCTTGTAGAGATTAGAACAAGAATCGCCAGGGTGAAAGTAGCCTTTAGCAAGGTGAAAAAAATACTGACCAATAAAAAGATGTCAATTGAAATGAGAACAAGAGTGTTGAGATGCTACATAGAGCCTGTTCTTTTGTATGGATGTGAAACTTGGACAATGAGCAGTCAAGCTGAAAAACATCTGATGGCTGCAGAAATGTGGTTTCTGAGGAAAATGCAAAGAATACCATGGATAGACAGAAAAACCAATGACCAAGTACCACAAGAGACAAATGAAAATCATAAATTGATTAGAGAAATTAGACGTAGACAGTCAAAATGTTTTAGACATGTTATGAGAAGAAATGAATTGGAGAACTTATATAACAGAGCAACAGTTATATGGCAGATGCAAGCGAAGACCTGGTTGTATTTTTCATATGTTTATTTTGACTGAATACATCGTATAATATAAAACAGCATACAAGAGGTTTTCTGTTATTACACTAGATGTTGTCAATTCAAGGTCCAGCTAGTAGCTAGTAACTAAACATCTTTACCCCCCGCGTCACGGCTTGAGCGTCCCTAGCTACCCCCCAATGGGATGCTCAGCTGTGCCCTGTACTAGTCTTTTCCCCCTTGCACACCACTCATTAACTCACCAACTCCCTAACAGAAATGGTGCTCTGTTACACTTAGTGACAACTGGCAAGATCGAAGCGAACAGACCAAGAGGAAGACCGAGAAGTAAATACCTGGATGGCTTGGCCAGATGGCATGGTCGAGACAGGAACACTGAGCTGATCGAGTGAAATGGCGAGTAATGACCGCCCACTCTTTCCGTCATGCCGCATGATTGATTGATTGATTGATGTCTATCTACCTACTTAATACCCGTGTGCCTGTCTATCTACCTAATTATCTGTCTTTCAGTCTATCTAATAACTTCTTACTTGTCTGTCTGTCTGTCTGTCTGTCTGTCTGTCTGTCTGTCTGTCTGTCTGTCTGTCTGTCTGTCTGTCTGTCTGTCTGTCTGTCTGGACGTTTAAAACAGAAACCGGACAATTCTTTGTTTAGAATGTTCTGGTAATTGTCTGCGAAATAAAGGCTTCGAGGAAGAAAATTAGCCACTATACAGCGAGGAAGAGAACTAGCCAGTCTATCTCACTATACCATGACCTAGAATATGTGACGACTCAAGAGTTGACACACCTACAACAGTTCATGTTGTCTAAGCCTTGGAAATATCTGCAGTTATGTACAAAGAAATGGGATAAAACCATTATCATTCGCACTGAAATCAAGTATGCTAACTCTTTCGTTCTCAACACTTTGGAAGCTTCAAATTCATAAGTGAATCACTTTTCTTCCTGTTAGTTTATGTTTGAGACCAACTCTCATGTCGGGCTATTTTGTCTTTCAGGCTGTGTTTGGAAATCTGTGAAAGATGAACGAGCTTTGGCGGCAGATGTCGAGGAATTTGACCTCAAGTAAGTCTTTATGGTAAACAGAGAGAGTGTTTTCCCAAAATTAATAATTGTTCTTGCAATTTGAGACAGACAGACAGGACAGAACGAACGAACGAACGAACTAACGAAAATCTTTATTTTCAAAGGGTTAAGAATTGGGCACTCAGGCCCCTTCTGACAGATGAAAAGACTGACGGACTGACAAAGAGACAAACAGACAGACGACCAGAGAGACGTACAGACAGACAGGCAGATGTACGCACTAACTGATGGACTGACGGACGGACAGATTGAGAGATACAGAAAGGTAGGTAGATTGATAGACAAATACAACAAACGAAGGAGCGAACAAACGGATTTTATTTTCGAAACAGTTAAGAAATGGGCATGCAGACCTGCTTGACATTCTGCCCTTCTTATATCTCTGCTCTCGTAATTTAATCGACGGACAGATAGACAGACAGACGTATACCCTCTATCCCTTAGTTAACGTTTTCCCAAACTTACTAGTAATCATCACGTAAAGTGAGCAAACAGGTGCCAAAGCAGCATCACATCATGTATCTGGCCTGTAGTACTATACGGCTACGAAACATGGACTCTGAAATAAAGAAGATGAAACGACAATATACATTTTTGAGATGCGGTATTATTGATGCATGCAAACAATTTAGTAGACAGAACATGAGCAAATGAGGAGGTTTTCAAAGATATAAGAGGACAATCGCTGAGTAGTACCTAAGAAAATGTTTTGGGTTTGTCACAATTTGAGCCACGATGGTGTAAGGAAAAATACTGACAGGCCAGGTAAAAAAATAAGAGAACGACCCGAACATTTACATGTGATAATTGATAATGAAACATGACATTTAAGAGTTAATGATAACAACACATTGCACGATCACGATTTAATGATAGCGAGTGACACATTGCACAGTCAACGTATAATGATAACGACACATTGCACAAGCAAGACTTAATAATGACACATTGCACAAGAAAGAGATGGCGATAACAGCACAATGCATAATTAAGAGTTAACGATAACGACACACTTCACAATAAAATGTTAAGGATAATGACTCATGGCATTTAAGAGTTAACAATAATTACAATGTGCACTATGTAGAGTTTATAACGTCACATTGTATTTAAGAGTTAACGATAACAACAAAGGTCATTTAACATTTTTTTCCCCATTAAGTTTCTTTCAAATCCTGTATCCTTGAGTGACCTATTAAATCTTCTATTATGTGGAACGATTTATGTTTAATGTCATTAAAGTATCCGGATACACGGATGTCTCCACTTTATTTGACTTTTACACGCCGCTGGTGGTGTTCTCATGTTGGGTGCAATGTTTTACAATCCGGGAGGTGTTATCATGTTGGGTGTATACTTTTACACGCCGGGAGGTGTTCTCATGTTGGATGTAGTTTTTCCCCCCATTTTTTTGTGTTCGCTCGCTTTGATGACTCGATACACGTGCTGCTATTTCTAGTTGACTGGACTGAAGTTTACGTGTGGATTTTTTCCACTTATTACCAGTGTCTATTGTTATCAGGCGAACCTACTCCGACCTCTGAGGTACTTGTAATATACATCCCCAAATCAAGGACGAGAAGGTAACATTTAAGTCCAACTGATCGGTGTAGGGGATTGAACCTGCTACTTCGGCATCAACACTCCGGGAGTTTAAGAGCGAGCGCGCTGATCTATTCGACCATGACTGTCTTAATCGGGATTCCAATACATGATAATCGGGCCTTCAGGCAAATGCGCTAGCTTCCATGCTTTAAAACATCGATCTCACATTTTGACTTCTTGAGCT
>JACEFZ010002561.1:57500-96853 GCA_014155875.1 Cepaea nemoralis
CCACCACCACCACCACCACCACCACCACGACCACCACCACCACCACCACCACTACTACTACTACTACTACTACTACTACTACTACTACTACTACTACTACTACTACTACTACCACTACTATTATTACTACAATCAGTATTACAGCAACAACTACTACCACTCCTATTAGTACTACTATTACTACTACTAGTATTACATCAACAACAGCAACAACAACAACAACAACAACAACAACAACAACAACTACTACTACTACTACTACTACTACTACTACTACTACTACTACTACTACTACTACTAGTACAATCACCACCACATCACTATCATCACCAGCACTACTTGTCATCTGGTCGGATCCCCGCCGAAGCGGATTTCTCTCAAACATTAATCAGGGTTCCACGTCGACACAGCAGCCTAAACTGGTTACCGAGAAATTTTCTGGAGAGTTATTGCGGCCAGCCAGACAATCACCACGTCAGTCACCGACAGCACACTGGTCTGTGGAAACAAGGGGATAGTATCATATACTATACACGCATACTAACACTTCACATCCAATGGCAGTATGTGCCCTTCAATCAATCAGGTGTCATCTCCACAATAAAGGTTATCTGCAATAAATATCCAAAATTGTCTCGCGCCTTGATTGTACATTCTGTCAGACTGCTGTTCGTCTATCGCTTGATGTTATCTTCCCACTTGTCTCGTTGTTTGCCTCTTGCTCGCTTGCCTTCAACCTTGCGTTACAATATGGTTTTTATAAGAGTGTTATTTATGTCTTTAAACATACCCGAAATATTTCATTTGCCTCTTTTTTAGTTCATCGCCTCTCTTTACATTTCCAGTTGTTCTTCTTTCTTCTTCTGCGTTCATCGGGAGTGTTTTTTTTTTCTAGACGTAATTGCGTTGTGCCTGTTCACAGCAGAGCTGCTATACTTGCGCCTTCCGGCCGACATATCCGACTTCTGTGGTCATTTGTTGACCGGGTTAACCTTCCCAGGCCCCAGTTGTTCTAGAACCTCTGTATTTAATGTGCCCTTACCATAGACCATGTAGAAGCATTTGACAAGAGCTATTGCACTGTCAACATTACCACAACCTAAGTTGGACAGTGCACGTTACAATAAATCTTTACAAAATGCAGCTCTACTTTCCATATAGGCACAGAAGCCACAAACAATATTTTGCACGACATATTGCCTGGCATATTTCTTTGCATTTCGTCAGGTGCAGGGCTACATATCATATGAAGGAACACATGAATAATACTTTGACTGAAATACGTAAAACGTATAATTGCAGGTATTGTTTGATTGTGGAGCACTTGTTATCCCCACGATAATCTCAAATTTATAACGAACTCTTTCTGTGTGCACACAACTGGTTGGAACCGACTAATTGCTAAGGCCTCATTGTATTTGAAATGATCAGGAACCTAGGAACAGAGGTCAAAGCAAAGCTGCTACAGATCTTTAATAATACATGGACCTTAGGCAGTGTTCCACAAGTCTGGAGAGAAGCAATCATGATACCCCTCCTAAAATCTGGGAAAGACAGTTCCATTGCCTCCAGCTACAGACCCATTAGCCTCACCAGTTGTCTCTGCAAAACAATGGAATGCGTCATCAATCACAGACTACAGTGGTACATTGAAAGTGAAAACATCCATGTGCCACAACAGGCTGCCTTTAGGCAGTGCTACTCTACGGAAGATCAGACAACCTACTTCTCTCAAGAAGTTGAGGATGCATTCCAAGAGAAGAAGCTGGTACTTGCGGCTTGGATAGATCTGAAGAAAGCCTTTGACAAAGTTTGGAAAGAAGGTCTGATGAAGAAACTGAGAAACTGTAAAGTCAATGGAAGAATGTACAAATGGGTAAAAGCATACTTGCACAACAGAAGAGCCCGAGTACAGATAGACGGTCTCAAGAGCAAGAAAGTACTATTGCGTCACGGTGTTCCCCAGGGCGGAGTCCTGTCCCCAACACTTTTTCTAATCTTCATCAATGATCTTGTTGCTAATCTACCCAATGGAATTAAAGCGGCAATGTACGCCGATGACCTGGTTTTGTGGAGCGCAAATGAACATGCATCAGTGGCCACCATATTGCTACAAAGAGCTGTAGACACATTTGTTGCATGGGCGGATAGATGCGGTGTATCAGCATAAACACTGACAAGTGCAGCACCACTCTATTTACCCTTTCTCCGAAACAAAAGGCAGGGAGCATTCAGATAAATGGAACATCCCTAAGAGAAGATAAGGAACCAACATACCTTGGTGTAACATTCGACGACAGGCTGACATGGAGAAAACATATTAAAAAAGCAGTAGCAAAAGCCAGAAGGAAAATTGCCATCCTGAGAAAGCTAACTGGAACCACTTGGGGAGCCAGTGGGAAAATACTTAGCAAAGTTTATCAACAGAGCATACGACCACACTTGGAATACGGGTCAACTGCGTGGTGTTCAGCATCAAAAACTACATTGCAGGAGCTGGACAAGGTGCAAAATCAAGCTCTTAGAGTCACAGGAGGGATGAAATCAACCCCTATAGTAGCAATGGAGAAAATGGGGAGGACACAAGCTTTAAGAGAACGCAGAGATACAAAAACACTAATACAAGCAGAAAAGTTTCTCAGCTTGCCAGGCCACCCTATGAAGAACAGATTTGAAAACTTAGCTATGGGGCGTTTGAAAAGAAGTAGTTTCATCCACCAGGCCAAACAACTCTGCAGAGAAACCATCGATCTTCCCACAGTTGATATCCCCCTGACAACTATTCCAGAGCGAACCCCGTGGAAAGATGAACATAGAATATCGCTACAAATCCAGTCAAAAGTGAGAGGAATATTTGACAAGGAAGAACAGAACAGTGTACAGCGCAGAACAGCCACTCTCAGCTTCCTTGATGACGAATACCCACAGGACCTCTGGATCCGAGTCTACACAGATGGGTCAGCACAAAATGCTGTTCGAAATGGAGGAGCGGGAGTGTATATAGAATACCCAAATAATACTAGAGACACGGCCAGAATTCCAACAGGAAAGTACTGCCATAATTATGATGCTGAAATTGAGGCAATCAAGATAGCCACAGAGAAATTACAAAATACCAGCCATGGTACACAACCTGTGGTGATATTGACAGATGCAAAATCCGTAATAGAGGCGCTCCTGTCTGGGAAATTGCCAGTTCTGAGGACACTGCTTTCTGAACTTAGCAGTCATCGTAAGATCACCATACAGTGGATACCATCCCACTGTGGAATCCCCGGAAACGACAGAGCTGATCGATTGGCTAAGGAAGGAGCACAAGAAGAACAACCAGATGTGCCTATTACATACCACCAAAAGAAAAGAATGATCAAATCAGTCAGAAGGCCACCAAACCTTACTCAAGACGACTACCACGTTATGGACAGATCAGAACAGGTCATTCTTCTGCGCCTCAGAACAGGACACAATAGATTACGCAACCACATGTATACAAAATTCAAGATTGGTGACTCAGCCATGTGCACATGTGGTTTGGCGTCGCAGACAGCAGATCACATACTCCAGGATTGCCCAAACTACAACATATCCAGGCGAACCTTCTGGCCTAGAGAGACAACAGTGGAAGATAAACTCTATGGACCGCTGACTGAACTAAAAAAAACTGTTAGATTCATACAAGAGACAACATTGCAGTTATAAACATATTTTAGGCGAACGAAAGAAGAAGAAGATTTGAGTAATCGTTTATTGTGCGTCAAGTACAGTAAACGAAATTTCTTTTCTGTGTTAATTTTATGATCGTTGTTTATGAGAATTTTGGAATATCACCGAAGAGGGTGTTGCAGTCTTTTCATATGATATATAACTCTGCAGTATGCACCTAAGATGCATCAAAATAAGCTAGGCAATAAATCTTGCAACATATTGTTTGTATCTTTTGTGTTTAAATTTGCTAAGGAAATCCATTGTTTTGATTTTCCATTCTCCATTTTGAATATTTAGGTGTTTGACTTGGACGGCACAGTTCACGATGCCGAGTTTGCAATCCAGATTTATCAAGACACAACTGCAGAGTTTGTGAAACAGTTCCCGGACTTTATCGGCGCTAGGATCATCATGTCCGGGATAAGGTGAGGACGAACACAACTGAAGAATTATAACATGACATCTTATTATCATGTGCCATGCCGATAAATGTGGGCGGTCATGTTTCGCCATCTCACTCAATCACCAGAGTCATGGATCAGCTCTGTGTTGTTTGTCTCCACCATACCACGTGGCCAAGCCATCTAGATATTTATCTCTCTATCTTCCCCCAATCTTACCAGTTGTCACTAAGTTCTCCAATACATTTCTTCTCATAACATACCCAAAAATCTTGACTGTCTACGTCTAATGTGTCTAAACAGTTGTCGGTTTTCATTTGTTTCTTGTAGGTCTTGGTCATTGTTTTTTTCTGTCTGTCAATGATATTGTTTGTATTTTCTTCAGAAACCACATTTCCACTGTCATTAGATGTTTGTCATATTTTCTGCTCATTGTCCACTTTCCATATCCATACAAAATTGCAGGTTCTATGTAGCACCTTAACACTCTTTATCGTTGCAATTGACATCTTTTTAATTGTTCAATATGTTTTCCCTCTTGTAAAAGCCTAAAGTCGCCATTTGCGATTGATTCTTGTTCTCTTCTCTTTAAGGCACCTCCCATGAGATGTTCTGACTGTTGTAACTATTCGCTGGTTTAATGGTCGCGGTAGAGCAGTGGTTAGCTCTCTTTCTGGTGGTAATGGGTTCGAATTCTCATCCAGACGGACGTTTAAAACTAACATGGCCACTGACTGGTGGATCTAGTCTAGATCGGCTGCCAGCAGATGTCTTCGGAAGTGAAGGCGGCTGGAGCCATTATGACTATACAACTTCTCGAGTGCCGACTGGTTGATAAAACATGGGATTAGAAGTAAAAGTCCAATATACCTTAGGGTATTTACAAATTGGACGTTTTAAGTGTTCCGGGTTTCGTGAGAGAGAGAGAGAGAGAGATAGAGAGAGAGAGAGGGAGAGAGAGAGAGAGAGGGAGAGAGATGGAGAGGGAGAGAGAGGGAGAGAGAGAGGGAGAGAAACTGAGAGAGAAACTGAGAGAGAAAGAGAGAGAGAAAAAAGACAGAAATAGAGCCAAAAAAAAGAGAGGGAGAGAGAAAGAAAACGAGAGAGAGATAAAGAGAGAGAAAGGGAAGGGAAGAGAAACAGAGAAAGAGTGAGATAGAAAGAGAGAGAGAGAGAGAGAGAGAGAGAGAGAGAGAGAGAGAGAGAGAGTAAAATAGAGATAAAAAGAGAGAAAGAGAACGACAAAAAAAGAGAAAGAGAAGAGAGAGAGAGAGAGAGAGAGAGAGAGAGAGAGAGAGAGAGAGAGAGAGAAAGATAGAGAGAGAGATAGAGATAGACAAAGAGAGAGAGAAAAAAGAATAGAGAGAAAAGAATAGAGAGAAAAAAGAGAGATAGAAATAAAGAAAATGAGAGAGAACGAACAAACTTTATTTTCAAAGGGTTAAGAATTGAGAACTCAGGCCTGTCTAACATTCTGCCCTTCTATCACTCTCTTTCATACATTATTTCATTCATATATCATTCATATGGTTTGGCCATGCAAGTAGGTTACCAGCCAACATCATACCACAACAAGCAATGATGTAAAGACCAGACGGAAATAGAGGAAGAGGTCGACCACGTAAACGTTGGACTGAGGAATAGCAGAGTCCATGGTAATATCGATATATGAAGCCCATAATCGGGCACTCTCACGAAGTTCATACTTCACCTCGACACCGCAAGGTACAAGACGAACATGATGAGATGAGATGATAATTCAAGGCTAACAGAGAACAGCAACAATATAAAATAAATACATTATAAAGGCATGGGCAAAATGCCAACATCAATACTACACTACTAAGTAATATTAGATAATGGTGTGACACTTGATATGTGGAATATGCTGGTCTACCAAAAGGGGACTGGCTGTTATACTAGGGTTTTGTTATTATTATTATTTCTATTATTAAGGGGGAAGGTAATTCGTACTGAGATAGTGATCGAATAACTTGCGATTATATGCATAGGGATTGGTGATGTCTTTGATTTCTTGTGGAAGATTGTTCCCCAGCTGAGCTGCAGAGTACGCTAAGCTTGTTTTGTATAAGTCAATCCCAGGCTTCGGAATGTGTAATGTATTTAATCGTTTACTGTGTCTAGCATTATATTTAAACAGTGGCAAAGGTAATTTGGGGCATTCCGATCTAGGATTTTGTGAATTAGTTTGGCCTTATTCAAAAGCAGGCGTTTGCGGGGTGGTAGTAACTGAAAGCGTTTATGCAGGCTAGGATTTTCAGATAAATATTTGCTGTAAATTAAACTCATTGCCCTTTTCTGGAGTGAGTAAAGTCGCTTGGTGCTTAAATTAGAGCAGCAGTCCCAGGTTGTAGAGCAGTAGTCAAAAAGTGTCTGTATGTGAGAAGTATATAATATGTTCCGTGTGTCCTCACCAAGGAAATATTTAGTTTTGGCGAGTTGGTAGACATATTTCGCTGTTTGTCTAATGAGCGCTTGAACATGGGAATTAATGGTTAGGTTTCTATCAATGATTGTCGGCTTCCTGGCCTAGAGGTTAGCGACTTTTATCCGTAATCTCGTATACTCTCGTAAGTAACGTGACGACGGTAGGAATCAGCAGTGGTTCGAATCGCGTCGGTAACTTACGGGGTATGTGAGCCGGCCGCTCAGAAATATCCTTACTATTTGTTTTATCCATTACTAAGTTCTTAAAGTAATTTTTCTGTGCCCTTCGTATGGTATATTGAACTTTGTTTCTAAGAGTGCGGTGTGTGCTGAGATCCCGCTTTTTATGTACTCTATCACTGTCACTCATAATTTCAAGTATTTCCTGAGTGATCCAAGGTGGCTTGACGTGGTGTTTTACTCGAACTTCCTTGACTGGCACATGTCTATCAAAAACTTCAATAAAGGTCTTCATCCAGAATTCCATAGCAACATTCGGGTCAAGAAGTTGATAAACATTGTCTAGAGGTGAACTGAGCAAGTCCTGTAAAATGCGTTTTGGTTGAAATTTTTGTAACTTCTATATTTTACGCTTATGTGTTTATGATTAGAAGTTTTAATTCCTTTTTTAGACCACGTGCAACATATTGGGTAGTGATCGCTCATTGCACAATTGTGTACGGTGCATTCTATGATGATGTCTGAGCAAGTTACATAAATGTGGTCTATGAGTGTTGAAGATGATTATCAGAATTGTGCGGTTTTGAAGTTTTAGTTCCATCCAAATACATTCTATTTCGCAAGTTTCAAAGTTTAGCCTACGGTGAGCATTTAGTAAATTAGAAACATAGGCTGCTATGGCTGTCCCTTGTTTCCTACATGGATCTGTTCTAAACACTTTATACCCGTTGATAGAGATGTCCTCATCTGAAATGTTTTCATTTAATCTACTTTCACTAAGGCCTAATAAATGAAAAGTTCATTAAATAAGTGGCATATGTTTAAGTGCCCAATGCGTATTCCTGACTTACTGTGCCAGTGTTGCCACTTCTCAGACATTTCACTCATGGAGTGAGTGCAGATTAGTCAAACTTAAGCAAAAATGCAAGATCATAAAAAAATTCAAAATTACATTAAGTTACAAAATCCCAGTAATATAAATAGATATTCAAATGACAACATTATAACGATTCAACTAATGAGACCAACAAAGATAATGTAAACATAGAACAAAACGAATTAAAACTATGAACATACAACAACTAATTAACATGAAATAACTACTTCACTAGCTAAGTAACCAGCTGTTATCCAACAGAAGGAATAAATGGCTGTATAAGTCAATGTGTCTGTTTAAAATTGGATATCCCACACGGAAAATAACGTTAAACAGTAAGCAAGTAAAGTTCTTGTATGGAGAGAGAGAGAGAGAGAGAGAGAGAGAGAGAGAGAGAGAGAGAGAGAGAGAGAGAGAGAGAGAGAGAGAGAGAGAGAAAGAGAGAAAGCGAGAGCGAGAGAGAGAGTGTGAGAGAGAAGAATATAGAGAAAAAAGAGAGATAGAAATAGAGAAAATGAGAGAGAGAGAGAGAGAGAGAGAGAGAAAGAGAGAGAGGGTGAAAGAGATCGCGAAAGAGAGAAATAGATAGTAATTGAAAGGGAAGAAAAGGGAAAATGAGAGACAGTCAGAGAGATAGAGAGATGGAAAAAGAATGACAGAGAGAGATGGAGAAAGAATGAAAGAGAGAGAGAGAGAGAGAGAGAGAGAGAGAGAGAGAGAGAGAGAGAGAGAGAGAGAGAGAGAGAGAGAGAGAGAGAGAGTGCACGCAATTTTTCGCAATCGCTATATCTCATAAACTTAAGTGTTCACTGTAAGCTTTAGTTTCCATTGCAGTTTTAAAATAATCAATGTTACCATCACAACACCAGAAATGAGGTTCCTGAGAAAAATATTCATTGTATCAAGAATAGAGAAAATCATAAATGGAGAAAGCAGGAGCAAAATGGGGGTTATAGCAGCGCTAGCTTTTATTATAAGCTAGCAAGTCAAATGGCTTCGCTATGTCACTAGGATGCCAACTAGCAGTATACCACAACAAGCAATGATGTGCAGACCAAATGGAAGCAGAAGAAGAGACCGACCACGTAAACGATGGACGGCGGGAATAAACGGGCATTCTCAAGTTGTTTATACTTCACCTCGACACCGCAAGGCACAAGTGGAACACGATAAGGTGAGAAGATGAGACTTTCTCAATCTATGTCACTGATGTCAATCTCTTGCACCTACAGGGACTCTCCATACAAGAACGCCCTCAACGCTCTACTTGTAAGTAACAACTGATGAGACAAGCTTTATATAACATACACTTAGTTTCCAATGTATCTTTGAATTTTCTATTGTAGTTTTAACATGATTGATTTTACCATCTCAATGACATCAATCTCTTGCACCCTACAGGAACTCTCCATACGACAGTATTCTGAACCAAGTTAAGACAGCCATGTCTCTGAACCAGAAGTACCCGGATGTAATGGTTGGTTACGACCTGGTCGGCAACGAAGCGTTCTTTAATCCTCTCATCTACTACATCGATGCACTTCTCTACCCGGCCAGGCAGAATCCACCCGTTAAACTGCCGTACTTCTTTCATGTGGGAGAAACTAGTGAGTGATGTTTAATGTAACAGTTCTTTTCCTCTTCCTCTTTTGCTGAATTCACGTGTTCGGTATCCTAGTTATTATAATATCATCATGATCGTGGCCATCATCATCATCATCATCATCATCATCATCATCATCATCATCATCATCATCATCATCATCATCATCATCATCATCATCATCATCATCATCATCATCATCATCATCATCGTCGTCATCATCATCATCATCATCATCATCATCATCATCATCATCATCATCATCATCATCATCATCATCATCATTGTCAATATCCCTATTATTATTTTTGCCACCGCCATGACCGAAATCAGCGTTCCTTCATTGTTATAACCATCCTCAGCACAGATAGAGGTCCTGAGCTGAGATTCTCCTAGTCCCCCGGCGTGATCGGAAGAAAGAGTTTTGATCACCAACAGATAATTGATAGTGACAAACGTGAAGATAGAGATTGTTAGAAACAGAGACAGAGAAAGAGAAAGGGAGAGAGTGAGGGAGCGAGAGAGACATAGAAAGAGAGAGAGAGCGACCGAGAAAGATAGAGACAGAGAAAGAGAGAGACAAACAAACAAACAAACAAACAAACAAACTTTATTTTCAAATTAGGCACGCAAGCCCGTCTTACATGCAGCCCTCCCAATCATTCATCTTTCGTTCATCAATAGTGAATGATACATTCACATAGGAAAAAAAACATTTTGTCAAGTGAGTGTTCTAAACATAAACAATGCATATTACCATGTTATAAGACATATCCCCCACATACCATACATCTCCCACACACCCCCACCAACCCACCCATCCCCACCCTCCCAAACACCACCCCACCCATTCAATAACCCACACACACTAACCCACCCACATATCCTCCACCACCCACCCACACAACCCCAACCACCCAGCCAAACACACATCCCCCAACCACACACACACCCAGCACCAACCGACACATTCCGCACTTACCCATACTCACATCCCGCACCCACCCACACACACCCCACCCATCTCCCCACCCATAAACACATATCCCACCCACACATCCCAACCCACACATCCCCACCCACCCCCACCCACACACCCATCTCTCCACCCACACACACATCTCAATCCACCCACATACATCTCCCACAAACACATACCTTACCACACACACTTACATCCCCGACCCAACCACACATAACCCACCCATACACTCACACACATCCCCCACCTATTCACACATCCTTTAGCCATACACACATCCCTCCCTCAAACCCATCCCCCATAACACCTGCAACCCCTACACAAACATCCACCCACCCCAACCCACCCACCTACACACCCCCTACCCACCGACACCCACACGCCCCACCCACCCAAACACATACATTCACCTACGCATCCAAACTCACACACACACACGCATCCTCCCGCCCACACATCCCTCATTCACACACATCCCCACCCATCCGCAGATTTTCCCAACCACCCTCACATCCCCCATAAACATATCCCTCACCAACACATCCCCCACATACCAACACATCCTCCATCCAAACACGCATCCCCACTCATACACATACCCCCACCCCACACATCTTCTCAGCCACACACACATACACACATCCCACACCCACGCACACATCCCCAGACCCATAAACACATCTCCCCTCACATACCCCCGACACGTCCCCCACTCACGTCCCCACACACACGTCCCCACATACATACCTCACATACACCCCCACACCCACACACACATCCTCACATCAGACACTTACATGATGTCTCACATAATCACTGAAACTAATATGAACAAACTCCCACACTTTACACGTACATACACTGACGATTATCGCGAGCATCTCACAAAAATGTGAAAAAAATTGAGAAAAAATTATACATATACATTGATTATCGTAAACATTAGTGATTCACACACACACACACACACACACACACACACACACACACACACACACACACACACACACACACACACACACACACACACACACACACACACACACACACACACACACACACACACACATTCACTCACACACTCACTACCTCTAATTCACACTCATTTACTCTCTCACTCACTCTACAGTAAAGTACATGTGTTCATATTATACGTGATGAAATATATGGAATAGCATGTTACTTGACATGTGTGCACTCAACTCTCTCTCACTTCTTTAATACACACAGTCACACACATGCGCGCGCACACACACACACACTAACACATCCACTCTCCGTCATCCCACACATCCCGCACCTACCAACACACCCCCACCCACACAATCTCCCTCACCCACCAACACATCATACACCCACCAACACACACATCCTCATCCACAAACATCTCCTCACCCACACACATCCCCACCCATCCCCAACCCACACACACTTATCCACCCACACACCCTCCAACCACCCACACACCCACAAATCACCCATCCACCAGCCACACATCCCTCAACCACAGAAAAAGAGAAGAAGAAGAAGAAGAGAGAGAGATAGACAGAGAGAGAGAGAGAGATAGAGAGAGAAAGAGAAAGAGAGAGAGAAAGATAGAGATAGAAAAAGAGAGAGAGACAAGGAAAAAGAGAGACAGAGAAAGAGAGAGATAAAGAAGTGAGAAACAGAGAAGAAACATTGAAAGAGAGAGAGACAGAGAAAAAAAGAGAGAGAGAGACAGGGACAGAGAGAGAGAGAGAGAGAGAGAGAGAAAGCGAGAGAGAGAGAGAGAGACAGAGAAAGATAAAGAAAGAGACAGAGAAAGAGGCATAGCAAGAGAGAGACAGAGAAAAAGAAAAAGAGAGACGGAAAAAGAAAGAGACAGAGAAGGGGAGAGAGACAGAGAAAGAGAGAGAGAAAGAGAGAGAGAAAGAGAGAGAGACAGAGAAGGGGAGAGAGACAGAGAAAGAGAGAGAGAGAAAGAGAGACAGAGAAAGAGAGAGAGAAAGAGAGAGAGAGAAAGAGACATAGAGAGAGAGAGAGAGAGAGAGAGAGAGAGAGAGAGAGAGAGAGAGAGAGAGAGAGAGAGAGAAGATAGACACATGTTTGTGGAGGAACATCATCGCCCGTGCACCTCGTTAGTGTCAAATGATGATGACGGGTGACAATGAGCTGAGGTGCCTTCAATACCTGCATTGTTTCCTCCATCAAATTTCACTGATGAGTTTCCACTTAGGATAGTTAGTTTAAGCATTATCGTGTATATTCGTTCTTTGCAATCTCGCATACAGCGTTCGAAACACAGCTGCGGGCCATTTGGAAGCACACCGCCTTGCGCTGATTTTCATACAATAGTATGAGTACCGATCGTTCTGTAAACAATGACAACTCCATCCATCCATCATGTGCCATGCCGGTAAGCGTGAGCGGTCGTGATTCGCCATTTCACTCGATCACCAGAGTCGTGGATCAGCTCAGTGTTCTTGTCTCGATAATTCCACGTGGTCAAACCATCCAGGTATTTACCTCTCTGTCTTCCCCTTTGTTCTCTTCCTCTCGATCTTGCCAGTTGTAATCAAGTTCTCTAATTTATTTCTTCTCATAACATGTCCAAATAATTTTAACTGTCTACGTCTAATTTCTCTAATCATCTTACATCCATACAAAAGTACAAGCTCTATGTAGCACCTCAACATTCTTTTTCTCGTAGCAATTGACATCATTTTATTGGTCAGTATGTTTTTCATCTTGCAAAAGGCTACCTTTGCCATGGCGACTCTTGTTCTAATCTCGTCAAAGCATCTCCCATCAGATGTTATGACTCTTCCGAGATAATTGTACCGATTCACTTGTTTAAGAATATTCCCATTATTTTGTTCTTCCCAGTGACGACCATAATCTGTGGCTTCTTACAATTTAATTCTAACTCTAGTTGTTCACACTCTACTAATCGCAATCTACTGAAAGTAAATTTGACAAGAAATCGCTAAAAGTAAAAAATTCTGGGTTTAATTGCGAGTCCTGCAAAGGATATGCAACTAACTTCTTCTGTATGCGTGTCCATCCCAAAATTTACGAATCCTTTTCACAGACTGGCAGGGGACATCTACGGATAACAACATGGTGGATGCTCTTCTCCTGAATGCCACTAGAATTGGCCACGCGTATGCTCTACCCAAGCGACCCAGGCTGCTTCAGATGGTCAAGGAGAGAAACACACCTTTGGAGGTGAACCCGTTATCTAACCAGGTATTTCCCTTTCTTCGTGTGCTTTTATTTTTGTCGTGGCTGTTCAGTATCTGTAGTCTATATTGCCGTATGTCATCATCAAACGGAAGGTGCACAACAAAGGTTAAGAACAGAATGGGGCAAGCAAACGCTGCATTTAAGAACATAAAAAGTAACTTATGCAATAAGCCACTATCATTGAATGTAAGAAAGAGAGTGCTAAAGTGCCATGTAGAACCTTTTTGATGTATGGCAGTTAATCTTCGAATGTAAATCAACAAATTAGGAAGAACTTGGAAGCAAAAGAGATGTGGTTCCTGAGATGAATGTTATGAGTTCCTTGGACTACCAGAGTAACTAACGACGATTGCCTGAAAGAGGCTAATGAAACTAAAACATTATATACAACAATAAGAAAGAAAGAAAGAGACAGACAGCTTTCGTTGGTCATGCGATGAGAAGAGACGCATTGGAAAACATCGAGACAACTGGGAAGATCGAGGGGAAGAGAAGCAGAGCCCAACCAAATGAAATAATGCTGGATGGATTGGATGGTGGCAGAGAGGAATATCATCAGCAGAGTTATCCGGTTATCAGTTATCAGTTATCAGTTGGGGTATCTTCGTTGCACTCCGGACATGTCCATAGGTGCTCAGATCCTCCCCCCAGCATATGCATCAGCGTCCGGTGGCTAATAGTGCCAGTTCTGTGTTGGTTGACGAGGCGCTTTGTTTTCCCGATGTACCTCTCGCGTCTGGCTGTGCCGATTCTTACTCCCAGGTCTTTCATCCTGGACAGCGATGTGGAATCATTGTCGTCAAAGTCCTCTGTTCTCGCCATATCTTTAAGGACGTTAATAACATCGGCACGATCCATGGGCTGGCCATCTACAGGGGGTGCAGAGCCAGCCAGTTTGTCAGCTCGTTCATTTCCCTCGACTCCCGCATGTCCCGGGACGAAGATGAAGGTGACTTTACGGACAACAGACTTCCGCAGCGATTCAGTCCACTGTCTACGTACAGATCCAGCTTCGACCTTCTGAATCATGCTCATTGAATCACTTAGTACACACACGTTGGTATAATGCTGTGACTCCAGCCATATGAAAGCCTGTGTAACTGCCATCACCTCCATCGTCATGCTGCTCGTGGTCATAGAGTGGGCACCACTGGATTCTTGAACGGTTCGGCCCGCTGAACGGGCTGTAAATGCCCACGCACTTCTCTGCTGCTTTACCACAGATCCATCTGTATAGATGAGCACTTCGGGGCTGTCTGAGTGTTCATAGATGAGCGCGTTAACCTCTGCATTGACAGCTGCAGGGTTCTGCTCTCTGCACCGTCTGTCGAGTGTGATAATGCAGGAGAAAGTGCACTTAAAAGCTGGAGGCACCGGCACCCATTCCTTGCCGGGGTTGATACTGGTAAGACTGCAGACCTGTCTGACGACATCTTCCGCCCGACCCATCCATGATTTGCCCCTCTTTAGCCTGTCACCCTTTTCTCTGAATATAGCGTCATGCAGAGGGTGCTGCTCATCTGCACTTATTTTTAAGTATGCACGAGCTCTCCAGATCTTGATCCTGTGTTCCATTGTCGGGAAGTCAAGGAGGTATCTCATTGCTACACAGCTGGTGTCTCTCGTGCAGCCCAAAATGATGCGCATGGCTTCGTTTTGTACCTTTTCAAGTCTTCCAATCTGTGTAGGGCTGACAGTGAGGATGGCCAGGGCATACTCGATGCGTGAAAGCACAAGTCCTTGGAACAGAAGTATTAGCAGTCTTTGCTCGATATTGGCAGTCGCCATGACTCTCATTGCTGACAAACCTTTTCGAGCCTTCGTTATGACATAATCGACATGATCTCTGAAGGACAGGCTACGATCAAGCCTCACGCCAAGATATGTCATTGACTGGGTTCTACTCAAACTGCTCCCATCCATTCTTACTGCCGGCAGGTCTGTTTTCACAATATGGTTGTTTAGTGAGAACCATGTAACCGTTGCCTTTGCAGGGTTGACAAGGGCATCGGCATCAGCACACCATGAGGAAATTCGATCTAGTTCGCCCTGCATATCATTGGCAACCGCCTGTCTATCTCGACCCTGTCGATACACGAGGATGTCGTCAACGAATGACAGAGTCCTACCCCTCCCGTCCAACTGTTGTTCAGTGATCGGCACCGTATACACGTTGAATAGTACTGGTGACAGTGGTGAACCCTGCGGCAATCCTGGACATATCGTTATCGGCTCAGAAGACCAACTCCCGCATCTTAGCACCACCTTCCTTTGGAGCAGAACTGCAGCTATCCATCGTACAAGGTGAGGGTGCACTTTCAGTCTGAGGAGGGTTTGCATCAAGTGCTCGAACGATACTCTGTTATATGCGTCCTCTAAGTCTATGGCGGCCGCACATGTCTCTTCTCTGACCTGAAATCCTTCGTAAACATCTTGAGCAAAGACCGCTGCATTCAGCCATGACTCTTTGTTGCGTCTGTATCCTCCAAGTGTGGGCGGGAAGCAGCCGAGCTGTTCCAAGTCCCAAGCAAGTCTGTGTGCGACAATTTTCTCCAGTAGCTTGCCAACAGTATTCTGCATCGTAATGATTCTGTAGCCGCTTATCTTGGAATGGTCTTTGTTCGGTTTTGGCAGCGGCAGCAAGTAGCTGTGTAGCCATTCTTCTTTGACCTGACCCCTCTGGATACTGGTGTTGAATTCTCTGGCCAGTTCTTCCATGTCATCATCTGATATCACCAGTGGGTCACCATATCGGATGCCGTCTGGGTCTGGGGCGGTGTTAGGTGATTTCTTGAGCATCGCACGCACTATCTCAGCTGTGATTGTCCATTCTTCGTCTGTCCCGACCCCCTCGCACAACTGAGAGAGTGTCGTTGTGGTCCTCTGTCTGGCGGGCTCGTCTTTCTGGTCAGTATGTTCTATGTAGCGTGCAAGAAGGGCCTTACCTTTATCCGCATCCGACTTTTTCCATGCGAGGTCTGTGCCTTGAAAGTCTGGAATACCCCTACGTTGTGCAGCACCGTTCATGCTCTTGTGGAGGCGCCAGAATGTCGTAAGAGATCGCTCGGAGCACACCTTCCTGCAGAACTCGTCCCATTTCTCGGCCTTGGCCTGTTTGGCGCAGGATTTGAATAAAGTCGTCGTCCTATCGACCTCCGTCTTCAGGTTCGCCAACTCAAACTGTGGCATGTTAGCCTTTCTGGCCTTTTGCCAGTCTTTGACAGCCTGCCTCTTTCCCAGCCATGCCTTTTCGACCTCTCCATTCCACCATGGTGGCTGCAACATCTGCAGAGTTGATCCAGAACACCTAAGACAGAGATCTGTGGAGAGATATGAACGCCTAAGACAGAGATCTGTGGAGAGATATGAACGCCTAAGACAGAGATCTGTGGAGAGATATGAACGCCTAAGACAGAGATCTGTGGAGAGATATGAACGCATAAGACAGAGATCTGTGGAGAGATATGAACGCCTAAGACAGAGATCTGTGGAGAAATATGAACGCCTAAGACAGAGATCTGTGGAGAAATATGAATACCTAAGACAAAGATCTGTGGAGAGATATGAACGCCTAAGACAGAGATCTGTGGAGAGATATGAACGCCTAAGACAGAGATCTGTGGAGAGATATGAACGCCTAAGACAGAGATCTGTGGAGAGATATGAACGCCTAAGACAGAGATCTGTGGAGAGATATGAACACCTAAGACAGAGATCTGTGGAGAGATATGAACGCCTAAGACAGAGATCTGTGGAGAGATATGAACTCCTAAGACAGAGATCTGTGGAGAGATATGAACGCCTAAGACAGAGATCTGTGGAGAGATATGAACGCCTAAGACAGAGATCTGTGGAGAGATATGAACGCCTAAGACAGAGATCTGTGGAGAGATATGAACGCCTAAGACAGAGATCTGTGGAGAGATATGAACGCCTAAGACAGAGATCTGTGGAGAGATATGAACGCCTAAGACAGAGATCTGTGGAGAGATATGAACGCCTAAGACAGAGATCTGTGGAGAGATATGAACGCCTAAGACAGAGATCTGTGGAGAGATATGAACGCCTAAGACAGAGATCTGTGGAGAGATATGAACGCCTAAGACAGAGATCTGTGGAGAGATATGAACGCCTAAGACAGAGATCTGTGGAGAGATATGAACGCCTAAGACAGAGATCTGTGGAGAGATATGAACGCCTAAGACAGAGATCTGTGGAGAGATATGAACGCCTAAGACAGAGATCTGTGGAGAGATATGAACGCCTAAGACAGAGATCTGTGGAGAGATATGAGCGCCTAAGACAGAGATCTGTGGAGAGATATGAACACCTAAGACAGAGATCTGTGGAGAGATATGAACGCCTAAGACAGAGATCTGTGGAGAGATATGAACGCCTAAGACAGAGATCTGTGGAGAGATATGAACGCCTAAGACAGAGATCTGTGGAGAGATATGAACGCCTAAGACAGAGATCTGTGGAGAGATATGAACGCATAAGACAGAGATCTGTGGAGAGATATGAACGCCTAAGACAGAGATCTGTGGAGAGATATGAACGCCTAAGACAGAGATCTGTGGAGAGATATGAACGCCTAAGACAGAGATCTGTGGAGAGATATGAACGCCTAAGACAGAGATCTGTGGAGAGATATGAACGCCTAAGACAGAGATCTGTGGAGAGATATGAACGCCTAAGACAGAGATCTGTGGAGAGACATGAAGGCCTAAGACAGCTGGCAGGGCACTTTATGATGATGATGTTGCCGTATACGAGATGTGTTCAAAAGGTATCGAACCATTTGGCCGGCAAACAGATAATTACTCACCTGAAGAACTGCACAACATACCCCTGAATGTTTCGTCATTTCTGACAGCATTTCAGGTGAGTCTCTTTGGGAATGCAGTCGTCGGGTTCCGCATAATGCCAATGCAATGTGGTCGTCGGGTTCCGCATAATGCCAAATTCCGGTTACCCACAGGTCAATTCGTTTGCGTTGCACATAACGAAATCGCCCATTCTTCGCATCTGACTCAAAATTTCGTTGCCACATACATTATTCTTCTACCGTGTTTCCCTGAAAATAAGACCCGATCTTATATTAATTTTAGATTAAAAATTGCACTATTGCTTATTTTCGGGGTATGTCTTATATTTTGTTTTTTCGAATACAAAAAATCGACATTTATCCATATACAATCATGTCGTCATCTTCTAGAACATCGTTATAACTCTGCAAATCAAGTGCGCACCAGTGGCATCTGTACTCCGACTGGCTATTCTACAACGAGTCTTTCATTCTAGCTGACGATCTTAACTAGGTCTTATTTTTGGAGTAGGTCTTATATTGAAATCATCTTGAAATATCTTGCTAGGGCTTATAGGTAGGTCTTATTATCGGGGAAGCACGGTAGTTCGTTAGCCTGCCTACTCTTATAACATGGCTCCTTGCCATCTTGGGCTGCTCCTCAAGCTGAGAATGCTGCAGAAAGGGACCCGATTCTAGTCACGAGAAGACATCACGTGGAACGTGACGGTCACGCTGACGCTGTGCTCCATTTCCAAAGAGGCATTTCCTTGGATGCTTCCAGCAATTGCGGGACTCCTGGAAGAAGTGTTTACAGTCACAAGAAGAGTTCTTTGAAAGGAATTAGGGTTTCAGATGTCTAGATGATATATATACCTGGATGGCTTGGCCTTGTGGCATGGTCGAGACAGAAACACGGAGCTGATCCACGACTCTGGTGATCGAGTGAGATGGCAGAACATGACCGCCAACGCTTACCGGCATGGCACATGATGGATGGATGGATATATATATATATATATATATATATATATATATATATATATATATATATATAACGATCAAAATGATGAAGATGATGATGATGATGATGATGTTCCTGGCGATGATGATATGGATGATGATAATGATGATGATGATAGTCACCATTTCCAGGTAGTATAATGATGATAGCTATACAATACACATATCGAAACACCTGAGGGTAGATGCCATGTATAGTGTAATAAGGCTTCTATCACAGATTTGCTGATATGACTGCTTCGTGTAGTCAAGATAAGTATTCCACTGTTTATCATGTGTTACTTGTTTATGTTTTGTTGTTGTGGATCGTTGATGAAACCTTCGGTGGAACAGTTAGCCTGTTTCTATCTGTGTTTTCTATTCGTTGGTTTTCTAATACCGTGGTGAAGGAGTTACGGACGCAGTTTGTAATCCCGCAAACCGCTTTCGAAACACCGCTGTGGGTGATTTGGCAACAGACTGCCTTGCGTTGATTTTTATGAAAATGGTATGAGAGTCAGATGTTCAGAAAGCAATGGCGAACTACTGAATGTAAACGTCCTAAGAAATCATTTACAGTCAAAATACGCAGGGGTTTACTGTAAAGAATATCCAACTAACTGTTTTTCTAAATCATTTTTTGTGCTTTCTATTCATTGATTTTCTAATCATATTTTGTGTTTATATTCAAACTCTTGTAGAAATTTTAGCAATAATCTCATCTCATCTCATCTCATCTCATCTCATGTCATCTTTCTTGTACCTTGCGGTGTCGAGGTGAATCATAAACAGCGGGAGAGTGCGCGTTTATGGGCTTCAGATATCGAGATTCCCATGGACTGTTATTTTCACTGTCCATCGTTTACAATAACAAGAATCACCATCGTTACAAGAGGAGTTTGCAAACATATTCACCAACAACAGGCTGTCACTTGCAGAGAGGAAAAGCGTGTTAAAGTGCTATAAAGAATCTATACTGTTGTATGCAAGTGAAACATGGACAATCAGAAAAAAAACTTAGAAACATATAATAGCAGTAGATGTGTGGTTTTTAAGGACAATACAAAGAACACCGTGGACAGACAGAAAACCGAAAGGGACGGTTCTTCTAGGAAAAAAAAATGATGGGGCTAGAGCAAGGGGAAGACACACTGATACATACATAGATGACCTGGTCACAAAGAAATAAATACATGGATGACTGGGTCACACAAAAATACATGGATGGCTGGGTCACACAAAAATACATGGATGGCTGGGTCACAAAATGGTATATACATGGATAACCTGGCCACACAAAACTACATGGATGACTGGGTCATACAAAAATACATGGATGACTGGGTCACACAAAAATACATGGATGACTGGGTCATACAAAAATACATGGATGACTGGGTCACAAAATGGTATATACATGGATAACCTGGCCACACAAAACTACATGGATGACTGGGTCATACAAAAATACATGGATGACTGGGTCACACAAAAATACACGGATGGCTGGGTCACACAAAAATACACGGATGACTGGGTCACACAAAAATACATGGATGACTGGGTCACACAAAAATATATGAATTACTGGGTCACAAAATGGTATATACATAGATAACCTGGCCACACAAAACTACAAATACCTGGAAGACTTGGCCATAAAATAATATATTCATGGATGACACGGCCACAAGGCAAAGGGTGTTCATCCCGTGTACCCATGGCCTATATTTGAGAAATATACATTGCGACTGCTGATCAGATGCCTGATGGCGTTCAGCTGGCTGGAGACATACAGAACAAGCATGTCGTGATTGTAACGGGCTCACAAAGTATGATGAGAGACAGGCATGCTACGGGAAGAGTGGCAGGCTTGCATTCAACAATCATAAATAGAGAGCATGTGTTGGATCTGTTTCCCCAGGACATGCTGGTGTGGGGGGAGACGAGAAGTGGGACAGACTGGCTGGGTCTGCACCGCTGGGTGAGGTTTTGGTGCATGATAAGGTGTGTTCGGGGCCATTTGGAAGCTGTGTATAGTGCAGAAGAACAGTTAGATCATCGCAGCTTGGAAAGAATGGTTCTGCTGTAGAAGAAAGGCCAGGCGGACATATAAACAGACTGCTACTGGTACCATTAGTATTGGGAATCTTCTCTGGCTGTTGAAGAACACGGAACACGTATGCGCATGCCCCGAGTGATGTGATATTAGTTCTTAACTCAACTCAGCTGACCAGATGTACATATGAAACACATGTTACCATATATCAAGTTGTGGTTATTTAGTTCATAATTATTTGGTTTCTCTGTAAATACCGCCTTCAACATCGCAATTCTAATTCTAATATCTACCTGACATAGTCAGCTCCGTGGCGAAGAGGTTAAGGACGCAGTTCGTAATCCCGCATACCCGCGTTCGAATCATAGCTGTTTAAAAAAAAAATGAAATGGTATGGTTAGCGGTCGTTCAGAAAACAATGTCAATCTAGTGAACGTAAACTTGCCCAGGAATCACGAACAGCCAAAAAATGCTGGGGTTGAGTGCTTCGTTTTGTAAAGGATATGCAACAAGAACCTGACAGTGACCGTCTCCTAGTTCATTGTTAATTCAGGAAGATGTAGTCACATTCTGAATCATCATCACTATCATGTGCACTGTGGCGTAGGCATTAATGACTCTTCCCTGATTTCAGGCTTTGGCCATCTGGATAACTGATAACATTCGTGTTAGACCATCAAACATAATTTGCCTCTGTTTGTCTTTGCCTCATCTACCCAAGCTCCCACCATTCGTCACGATGTTCTCTAATGCCTATATTCTTATTACATGACGAAGACCACTATCTCCTTCTTATAGTGGTGTGTAATGACGCACTCAATGTCATATCTATATGTTTGTTCATGCAATGGCCGTAAATTCCACGCTTTAATACATGTATTCACAACAGGCGGCATCTGATCGTCAGGATCGTCAATTCGAAAGCTCTTCCTCTTTAATTTTCTAATATTTCAGTGGTTGGACCAATTTGGGTCATGACTCTGAACATATTTTTCCGATTGTCTTTTAATACCCATACAAGTACTTTAGGCAATAGTGCTATATTCTTATTACTTATGTGTACTTTATATGGTGCATTGATGTTGCTATATTCTCGATTTTTCATTAACCTTTATTGTATTCAGATGTTACAATATTTTCAATTTCTTCTTAAAGTTTATTTCACGCAGATGGTGCTGTGTTCTCAGTTTCATATACAACTTTCTGACATCTAGATGTAGCTATATTCTCAATTTAAAATTAAACTTCATGGTATCCATATGTTGCTATATTTTCTGTTCCGTCTTAAAATATATAGGATACGGATGTTATAATATTCTCAATTTCATATTAAACTTTATGGTATGCAAATGGTGCTATATTCTCACATTCATGTTAAACGTCATATTACGAAAATGATGCTATTTTATAAATCTCACGGTAAATTGAATTGTATTCAGCTATTGCTATATTTTAAGTTTTGTTTTAAAGTAATTTATAATAGTAACTAGATGTTGCTATATCACTAATTTCGTGCTAAACTTTATGGTATACCGATGTCGCCATATTGTCAATTCCGTCTTTAATTTTATGATAAGCCGATGGTACTATATTCTCAATTTCTTGACAAATATTCCCTACAGATGTTACACCTGGTCTCTGACCTCCGCAACCATCCTATGGCGACACTGATGGCCGACGATTTCCCCATCGTGGTCAGCTGCGATGATATCGCCGTTTGGGAAGCCTTACCATTGTCTCATGACATCTATGTCGCCTTCATGGACATGTCTGCCCAGGATGCGGACTTGACCTTCCTCAAACAACTAGCTATCAACTCGATCAAGTTAGTTGACTTTGCTTTTAGTGCTCAATTATACATGATGTATTTTTAATGACTGTGCAGTGTTTGAAAATATTGCCGGTCCAAGTTTTGTATTTACCTATTATGTTGCATGAACTAAACAGAGGATGAATACAAAACTTGGACCGGCAATATTTTAAAACACTGCACAGTCATTAAAAATGCACCCTATATTTGCGTCTTTGGTAAAAATGGGACAGTGGTAGTGTCGTAGGTAACACTCTTGCCTGCCTTCCAGCTAGACACGTGTTTAAATCTCATTCGAGGCGGAGGATTTACACTTGGCTAGAGCTCTCGGTCCAGCGTAAAATGGGAGGAAATGTCCAGGGAAGTAAAGGCGGCCGGTGTGATACTGACCATATCACAAGTCGTTTGGGAAGTGGTTTATAAACGTATGGGGTAGCATCCAATGCGCATCAAGGCGTATAAAAAGAGTACTACACTACACTACACTACACTACACTACACTACACTACACTACACTACACTACACTACACTACACTACACTATACTGCAGTACACTACACGGCACTGTACTGTACTGTACTGTACTGTACTGCACTGCAATGTACTGTACAGTACTATGCTGTGCTGTGCTGTGCTGTGCTGTGCTGTGCTGTACTATGCTATGCTATGCTATGCTACTGCTATAATATACCATACTATACTATATTATAGCTTCAAAGATGAATAACATGGGAAGGACGTGAAAAAGAACTGCAGGAGATAGGAGAAGATAGTACTGTGTGTTATGAGTTAGTTAAGGGTCTATACTAGAAAGGAACTACAGGACTGGTTGCAAAGCTACCTTGTTCCACTCCCAAAGCCAGAAAAAAATCACTCAAAACTAAATGGATATAGAATTATCACCTTGCAAACACCCTTGGCAAAGTACTCGAGAAGATAGTAGCATGCAAGCTACAGAACCACTTAGACAGTTGTAAACTGATCCCCAAAGGGTTTGGGAGATATCGGCCTGGGAGGGACACATGTTCCAATGCGGCAACATGTGCAATCAATGCCTATGAGGGCTTCCAGAATAAACAAGAGACGGTGGCGGTGGCACTTGACCTGGAAGATGCTTACAACAGGGTCAGGTATGATCGTTTGATATAAACTCTTGAAATGTTGGAGCGCATACAGAATGCGGCCATGCGAGTGATCCTGGGGTGCTCAAAAGACACACCAATTATATGCGTGAGGCATATATTGCACTACCAACAATTGCGGACAGGCAGTGTCCTTCAAGCCAAATGGTACCTGAAAGTTACTGCCGACAGGGATAACCTCCTGTATGAAACCATAGATATTGTCAAGGGTCATATACTGAGAAGAGCCATGTCCTGGATAACACAAGCAGAAATATCTATCAGCCAGGTGTATGATATAGCGACCAAAATCGTGAAAAAGAATGGGTAAAAGTACTGGAAGATATATCGGACTGGCACAAGGTAATAGTAACACTGGGTCGTGGGTGCAAAGAATGGGCAGCAGGCCGCACACAGTTTTAAGTGCAACAACTGATCCAGGACAACACACATCAAGGTGACATAGTGATCTACACCTACGAATCAATGATGAGAAACAGATGGAGTGGCTGGGATTTCATTGCGAAGACTAATGGACGATGCTTGAAAAAGGAGAGTCTGGCATATGAGACTACGACCTCCAGCATGAGAATGGAGATGGAAGCAGTAACAGCGGCCTTCCGATGGCTGGAGGAGACCGCTGCAACACACACTGTATTCGTTACAGACTAATGAGTATGCTTAATAAGGTAGAGAAAGAAATGTTTCGTGTGAGAATTGTGTGGATTTGTTGCCCTAGAAATGCGAGAGTGCGGAGGAATGAACAGGCTGATAGACCGGCAGGGAATGCACCTCTCGGTGGTAGATTGCCTATGGACAAGGGTGAGTGGACGGCGCCAGTGGGACCAGGTGGAGTAGGCGGGGGAACAGATTGAGAAACCGTAAGTGGAGGGAATGATATAGTGGAGGATCGGCAGGGGTTCTAGACGAATCTCAAAACTGAGTGGGAAGACCAGGAAAAACCTTTAATCAGATGGCAGTGGGAACGATTAGTAGTATGACTCTTCACTGGCTGTTGAACGAGGCGACGGAGTGCGTGTGGAAATGTCCTGAGTGCAGTGATGTTGGTTCTTAGCTCAACTCAACGGAAGATAAAGGATAGAAGAAGTAGAAGTTTCTGATCTGCACTGTTTCAGTGCCAAATAAAAATTAGGTTTGGACACAAGCATGGTGCACAATCAAATGGACAAGCGGTATGATGTACATTTCCATTCACTGAGCATTGAAATTGCGGAAGATACCACAAATCGAAAGAAATAACACGATGACCGTAGAGTGGCGATACATCGCCCTTCTGTTCAAATGGAGAAGTCACATGGGCGGTATATTATCCGTCAGCATTGAATCAGTTAAATTCTTTTCTTTATTCTATATATGTTCAACAGTGTACATGCTCTTCGATCAATCGCTTCTCATTCTCATAACAGGTACAGCGCAATGGATGCAAGTAAGAAAGAAGCTGCAATGAAAAAGTGGCAAGCCAAGTGGGACAGCTTTATACAAGAGATTGTCCAGGAGCAGACTGCAGGTAGTACTACCACAGGACTGACTGCATAGAATTCCAGTCTGTTCGTCGTGTTGATGTGTGGTGATTATGGGGCAGCTGATTCTGTCTTGAGTATTGTTTTCATTGAGACTAACGGGAGGGATCCTAAAGAATAGTTAGTTGTATGTGGAAATCAATTGGGGAACCCTTTGAGGCCACTGGGACAGTCCATAAATAAACACACATAGTATTGATTGGCGCTCATAGAAGGAAAAGAAAGGAGTAGAGATTAGAGAGCACACTTTTATTTTGTTCGCATATCCTTTACAGGACATCGCTGTCAACATCAGCATCTTTCAGCTGATTGTTGATTTCTTGGCAAGATTACGCTCAGTAGTTTGCCATTGCTTTCTGAGCGACCGGGTCATATACCCCGTAAGTTACCGACGCGGAGAGAACCGCTACTAATTCTTGCGCACGTCACGTTACTCACGAGAGTATACGGGATTACGGAGAAAGTCGTGTAACCCCTAGATCAGGGAGACCGGCTAGAGAGCACACTAGACAACATCAAATTTGAAATCTATAGTTACCGACCGGGATTCAAACCTGTCACCTCCAAATGACGACAGCACCTCGCTGCAGGAACAAGTGTACTTGGACGCATGACCAACTAGACAGAGCGGCAAACAATACTATTTGTGTTTATTTATGTGAAAATCAGGACATTCTGAGAGAAGCTGAGTCAACAAGTGTACTTGGACGCATGACCAACTAGACAGAGCGGCAAACAATACTATTTGTGTTTATTTATGTGAAAATCAGGACATTCTGAGAGAAGCTGAGTCAACAAGTGTACTTGGACGCATGACCAACTAGACAGAGCGGCAAACAATACTATTTGTGTTTATTTATGTGAAAATCTGGACATTCTGAGAGAAGCTGAGTCAACAAGTGTACTTGGACGCATGACCAACTAGACAGAGCGGCCAACAATACTATTTGTGTTTATTTATGTGAAAATCAGGACATTCTGAGAGAAGCTGAGTCAACAAGTGTACTTGGACGCATGACCAACTAGACAGAGCGGCAAACAATACTATTTGTGTTTATTTATGTGAAAATCTGGACATTCTGAGAGAAGCTGAGTCAACAAGTGTACTTGGACGCATGACCAACTAGACAGAGCGGCCAACAATACTATTTGTGTTTATTTATGTGAAATCAGGACATCTGAGAGAAGCTGAGTCAACAAGTGTACTTGGACGCATGACCAACTAGACAGAGCGGCAAACAATACTATTTGTGTTTATTTATGTGAAAATCTGGACATTCTGAGAGAAGCTGAGTCAACAAGTGTACTTGGACGCATGACCAACTAGACAGAGCGGCCAACAATACTATTTGTGTTTATTTATGTGAAAATCAGGACATTCTGAGAGAAGCTGAGTCGCAATGACAACTTATCACAAACATCGGACAGAAGCAGTTATCGTAATTTGGTTACGTTAGGAGAAGACAAAGACTGGAGCATGTTGTGACAACCGGACAGATTTGTGGAAAGAAGATAGAGGAAGACAGCGTGAGAAGATTCTTAAGGAGTCTCCGTGGCGAAGTGGTCAAGCCGTCTACCCCGCGCTCCGAATGTTGTGGGTTCGATTCTGGGCTACGACTTTCGGTTCACGAGTGCATTTTTCTCGGAGACTCCTGGGGGTCGTCACCGGAGCTACGGAGTTCGTGCTTTGTGCGATGCTTTCAGCCTTATGGGATAAAACCCGGTACAATGAAGTCGATTCTCTCGACTGTTAAGACTTTTTTTTTGACAGACTTGTGTCATAGTACGGAAGGGAGTCTCACATGAATTGATCCATGACGTCGGAGATAGCGATGTGTGGAGAGGCTTGATCGACCACGCCAATAAGCAAGGCACTGGTTGTTATTGATGTGGAAATATATATAATAGGCAAGAAATGCAGCGGAAGACAAAGATGTACGTGAATAACATAAACGGATGGGCAACAGGTAATGGTATAAGAAACACCAGTATCATGCTTGATGACAGAAAGTATAGACATGGTCACTGATGTCTGATCCAGACAGGACGTCTGAAGTTGAAGAAGAAGAAGAAGAAGAAGAAGTTTAGTTTAGTTTAGTCGATGGATCAACATCACGGCACACGGATGTAGCCCATAAGTGCTCCGTTCTCCTCCTAACTCAAACCTGAGTTTGGAGAAACTCAGCTCGTAGCACCGTCGAGGATCCTAAAATACTTTGGGTAGATTTTTAACTCGAGATTTTGCCCGGGAAGCGCCGTTATGCTACTCTTTTTCGATTTCCAACTGCCAAGGGATTTTTTACGTGCGCAACAATACACACGGGCGTCCTATCTCACTACCCAGAGACCAGGGGAAATTGTATTACTAGAAGTCCACGTGAAAAAATCCCGGTCCTCACCGGGGCTTGAACCCGGGACCTCGGGCCCTCGAGGCGGACACCATATCTCGAGATCACGCAGCCCCCTAGAAGAAGAAGAAGAAGAAGAAGAAGATGAAGAAGAAGAAGAAGAGGAGGAGGAGGAGAAGAGGAAGAAGAAGAAGAAGAAGCGGAGGAGGAAGAAGAAGTAGAAGACGAATGAGAAGAAGAAGAAGAAGAAGAAGAAGAAGAAGAAGAAGAAGAAGAAGAAGAAGAAGAAGAAGAAGAAGAAGAAGAAGAAAGGTGAAATTATGCATCAGGACAATTGAGAGAAAAATAGGGATTGGATTAATGTTTATTGTTTTCATTAAACTCGGTATTGTTGTATATAAACTCACGCATTTCGTTTGCTGGTTTTGTATTGTTATTTGTAGAGATGTATTATTTCTGAAACTCGTTCCATTGTGTTATTCCTTTCACTGTTATATGTAGATCCTGCATGTGATGGTTTTATCTGGCGTGGTTCTGTTGGCTACTTTGATGCTTGGTTAATTGGTTTTGTTTGGTGGCTGGACTGATGGTTGGTTGGCTCGTTGGTTGATTTTGTTGGTTTGTTCGTATACTGGGTTGATGGATATTTTGGCTAATATGGTTGGTTAGTTGATTGGTGGGTTGATAGTTTGCCTGATTGGTTGATTTTGTTGATTGATTTGATTTGGTTGGTTGGTTTGGTGGTTGCTTGATTTGTTGGCTGGTTGTTGATTTAGCTGTTTGGTTTGATATGGTTGGTATAGTTTGATTGGTTGGATGGTTGGTTTTGTTGGCTGGTGGGTTTGATAGGGCTGCTAATTTGGTTAGTATGGTCGAATTGTCTTGGGAAGTGAGGGCGACCAGCGAGATACCGACCCCACCTACACCCTGGGGTGCTGAATGGTCTATACAAATGTGGATTTGGCACCACATGCCACATACACCTAAAGCGTGCAATAGGGACCTAGATTTACTCACTACAAATGTATGCAAGTGCCAGAAAACACATTACAACAATGTTTTCAAGCCGTCACTATTTTTAAACACTTGCCAAAAGGGCACGTTTGCCACAGTATTGTTATCATTTAGCCAGATTGTTGTGCGACTTCATGCCATATGTTCTTTCCCTTCAACAGATCACACATCTTCAGCTGCATTTTGCACAGCAGAACAGTTAAGTTTTCTCCCGATATTGTTAACATTGGTTGTGTGTTCACACTTGTATTTCTTGTTTAATAATATTGATTTGTGTTGAAGGTAATGGTAGACCCTTGCCTGGTACAGCCTTACGGTTGTGAAATGTTCAGTAGCATATTCTTTACAGGACGTCACAGTCAACCCCAGCATCTTTTGGCTGTTTGTGATTTCTTGGAAAGTTTACGCTCAGTTGTTTGCCATTGCTTTCTGAACACCGGCAGTCATACCATTGTATAAAAACCAACGCAAGGCGGTTTGCTTCCAAATCGCCAGCAGCTGTGTTTAGAAGAAGAAGTGCATCTGTAACCCCTTCGACACAGACCAGGTGAAATATTAGGCCTTCGGATAATCTAGGCTACGGACAGTGATCAGTTCCTATCTTAGACTCAGAACAGGACACAACTTTATTGTTTTTACTGACTAGTCTATAAACTGGATGATGAAGGCTACACATAGTTATATTAACAAAGACAGCCCATGACACAAATCAGAAATAGTCAGGTTTGCTTTTCGATATATACGAATATAAACATATGATACAACTTTCTGACCAGTATTCTGCTGTCTTTGTATTGTTGTATTTACATAGATCGTGTCAGGTCTTAGATAGGACTGAGCTAACGTATGCCAGTAGACGGTACTAACCTGCTTTCTGTTAGGACCGAATGTAGGGTTGCGTTTACCAAACCCACACCCGACATTGGGCGTATGAGAGCAATTTGGAGGGTACAAACCTGATCCCGATACGAAAAAATGCAACCTTAAGACTAAATATTAAGACAAGGGCAGACCAGGCCCTAAGCCATAGTCGGCAACTGGTCCAGGATATTGACCACAGCTCCGAAAAGCAGAAAGCTAGAGGATTGCTATGCTGATCCGGTAGCTTTTAAAGCTGGTCTTATTCCAGATACGAGGAGGATACAAATGAAAACATGAAATGTTTGTGTGTTTGAGTGAATATATTCTGAGAAAGTAAAGAACAAATATATCATATTTCGATGTAGTCACCACTGCGTTCAATGCAAGTCCTCCAGCGCCGATAAAGTGCTTGCATTCCTGTATAAACAAATTCTCTTGGACGCGTGTGTGGTACATCTTCGTCGAACCAAAAAGTATGTCACAGAAGTCACTGCCGTTTTGAAGCTTCCTACTCCGCTCATACACTTGCTGGACTGACAGGCTTGGATCAACATACTGGACCTTCATTCGTTGATGGATTTCTATAGGTGTCGCCCCTTCACTGATTAAAAAACAAAACAAAAACGGATAACTGATCGCTGCTCCTCTTGGTGCATGTCAAACGTGATACTGTCATCTTTAAACCGTCCTTATGACGTCACAATGTTCGTCTGCACTGTTATGTCACGTGGTTAACACTCTTGACGTCCGTAACAACAATATTGGCAGGTTACAAGACAATGACAAGGTTATTGTAATTTCTTTCAACATTTAAGGTTTTCATTTAAAGCCCCCTCGTATATTGGTACAGTGGTACCTCTGGTTACGAACGCCTCAGGTCACGAACAATTCAGGTTACGAACAACAACTTCGAAAATTGTATGTCTCGAGTAACGAACAGTGCCTCGGTTTACGAACGAAGGCGAGAGAGAGAGAGAGAGAGAGAGAGAGAGAGAGAGAGAGAGAGAGAGAGAGAGAGAGAGAGAGAGAGAGAGAGAGAGAGAGAGAGAGAGCAAGGTGTAACGTTGGAGACAAACGATCGCGTACAATACAAACAGTACTACAGATGAGCTTGTGGGTCTTCAGAATGAACAGCTAAAGACATTACAGGAGGAGCAGTCGTCCGATGATGAGGAGCCAGTGACCGTTTCAACTACCAGGATTACAGAAATTTGCAGCAAGTGGGCAGACGTCGAAGACTTCATTGTGAACCATCATCCAAACAAACTTGTTGCTAACAGGGCAGTAAACCTGATGAATGATAACACGATGGCCCACTTCAGAAAGATTCTCCAGCAAAGGAAGCAACAAATTTCCCTTGATAGTTTCTTGGTGCAGAAAGAATTCCAATCGGCTGCCAAGAAACAGCGACAAGATACTCCCGAAACTAATGATTCAGAATAACAAATAAAGTGACAAATTTCCCCTGATCGATTTCTAGGTAATAAAGATAGACTAAATCTTTTTTTTTTACTTTTTTATTTTACATTTACTTCATTTGGTTGTTTTCTTTCTCGTTATTTAATACATTAAGTACATGTATTCTTTGCGTTTTGTCAGGTAATCGACCGGATGTTAATAAAAAAAGAACGATTCTTTCATCTTGAAGCGGATTGTCTTTATTTCATTGATTTCAATGTTTTCAGGTTACGAACTTTTAAGGTTACGAACTGAGTTCTGGAACGAATTAAATTCGTAACCCGAAGTACCATTGTATTACCTTTCCTCTGGAGTAAACTAGGCAGGCCGAGACAGGGACCTAGCTGCATGGGCAGCACAAGGTCTCTGCAATTCAGCCCATGCTTTGTGATATGGCGAGGCTATTATGCCTTTTATTTTAAGCACACCGTCAAAACGACAAGATGCCAATACCAATATTTACATAGCAAAGTAAAAAAAAAAAAAAATCCACCCTGCACGCCTTACTGTAATTTGCATATATGGTGCTAGACTCACATTTTCATGGACAAATTGACACACATCACGTGATGCCATCAGTTTCATGACAGCCGTCTTTACCACTCAAGACATTTCCGGATTCCGTATTTTAGGCGTGCTCGAGCTGGCTAATTAACAACAATCATAACCAATAGGGATTTGAACCCTTCACTACTGGACCTATAGGCGAGCGTCTAGCCACTACGCTATCGCGGCTCCAATGAGCTTTACACGCTAGGTACAGTTGATTCATTAGCATGCCCTTTGCAGAACCTCGCTCCTATAACAACCCTGACGACAATGTCTCGGTCATAAGCAAGATGTTTCGCGCCCGATACACCCCCATCTGGAGAGCATCCGCCACATCCCGCACCCATCTTCTCTTTGGCCCTTCTCTTCCTATTTTCCCGGGAATATACCCCTTCATTATTCATCATCATCATCATCTTATACTTCTGCCACCAAGCGTCGTGGGGAGGAATAATATGTGCTCCAGCTCCCGATGGGCGGCACTGGATAGTGTCATTAAGTGTGATTGTACAATGTCTCTGATGTCGTCAATCCATTTTCTTCTTGGACGTCCTCTTGCTCTCGTCGAAGATGATCTTTAATGTAAGACCAGTGATGGTAGTTGATGGTGTTGCATTCTAAAGACATGGCCAAACCACTTAATCTTCTGTCTTTCAATAAATGTGGCACAAGGTATTGATCCCACTGTCTGTCTGATAACATCATTTCTTAATCGGTCTCGGATTGTTAAGTTGGCAGCTCTCCTCGGAAATCTCATCTCGCAGATGTTGATTTTGCGAAAGTGTGATTTGGATAAAGTCCAAGTTTGAGATTGGTAGCATAGGGTTGGTGTGAATATGCTGTTTATTATCCGTCGTTTTGCTGACATGGGTATATTTTAATGTTTCAGTAAGGGTGATAGTTGATATGTAAGTGCACTAGCTTTGTGGCATCTGATTTCGATTTCTCTGGCCAATCTGCCATCTTCTGTGATCATACTTCCAAGATATTTGAATTCTTTAACTTGTTTCAGAGTTGTGCTATTTATTTGTATACTCAGTAGACCAGATGATCTGTTAACTTGCATTACTTCGGTTTTGGCTGTGTTTATACTCATATTGCATATGCTGCATGTTGAACTCAGACTATTAATACGATTTTGTAGTCTGCCCTCATCGCTGTAAAACAGGCACTGATCGTCTGGAAATAGAAGTTCATTTATTTCCTGTGGATCAGTTGTTTAATCAGGAGTAAAGAGTTCTAAATTTTCTGAATCTGTTCTGCCAAGGATTGCTTCTTTGGATATTCTGTCCATGTAGATATTAAATAGCACCCATCAGGACCCATCCCCCACTGGTCCAAACCTGACTTTCAGCTCCCGCCTGTGGCTCCTAGTAGCTGTCAGCATGCGACAGCGGCCACTCCCCGGGCAACAGCTGTGAGAGGCTGACTAAACCAGGCGTGGGTAGCCGATTTGGTGTCAAACCAAGCGGTAAACTAGGGTATGCCTACCCAGCATGCGAAGACAGGATTCGGCAGACTGCGCGGGATGAAATCACTGATGATTCAACGGGCAAGACGGCGTTTACCTGCAAAGCGTTGTGGAACGTAATGAGCACGGCAAGGCACTAGAGCGCCCTGGTCATCCACTGCACCTGTATTCGTCCCCAGTCGTCTTGACTTGCCTTGCCACTGGACTCAGATGGACTCAGGCGAGCGAGCGAGAGAGAGAGAAAGAGAGAGAGAGAGAGAGAGAGAGAGAGAGAGAGAGAGAGAGTGAGTGAGAGAGAGAGAGAGAGAGAGAGAGAGAGAGAGAGAGAGAGAGAGAGAGAGAGAGAGAGAGAGGTCAACGAATTGCGCAACTCTTCCTCACTTTAATCCAATTCATCGCGCAAGTCATTCTTCATCCAACTTCAGTTTCGAACCAAAATAGGCCTTATCAGCCATCTTAGAACTCACGGCTCCATACTTTCAACCCCACTGGATGAATGAATGGTCATCATCATTCTTGATGGACAAACAACATGAACATGAATATGAACAAATAGCAGAGGAGAGAGCACACATCCCTGTCTCACTCCTGTGAACATATCTCATATTCCTTCTTGTGTTTTTACTGCACTTCGGTTTGAGTGGTACATGGCTATGATGTTTTCTAGCAATTGTCCTCTATCCCATAGTCTTCAAGGATGGTCCATAATTCGTATCTGTCTACTCTATCAAAAGCCTTTTCCTGATCTACAAACACAATATTCTGCTGGTCACTATATTCGATAGTTGTTTCACATATTTGTCTAAGTGTAAATAGTGCATCAGTGCAACTGTTACCTTTCCGAAAACCGAATTGTACTTTGCTTAACTGTTGTTCAACTACAGGCCTAGCTCTTTGTTCCAATAGTTCTGCGTACATTTTCTCTATATGGCTCAGGAGTGATATACCTCTGTATGTCTCGCACTCTCTCATATTGCCTTTCTTTTTCCATATGTACTATTATTGCCTGTTGCCAATCACCTGGGACTTTTCTTTCTTCCCATGCTATATTAAAAAGTCTTGTTTGCCATTTAACTCCTGTTTTCCCACAGGCCTGAATAGCTTCTGTGGTTATTCCACCTGGACCCGGTGATTTGTTTTAAAGACCTTTCTGTATAACTGATTTGACTACTTTCTGCAGGAATGAAGTTTGGTTCTTGTTATCCATGGCTTTAAGGCACAAATGTGAGGTTTTCTATGTTATTATGTGTGGGGTTAATTAGTTCTTGAAAGTATTCTGCCCACCTTGCTATTCATTTTTTGTGGATTAAATATTGGTATACCTCTTTTTCTGTTTATGATGGTGGTTGGGTTGTAGCATGCATCTCTGTTTCTCATTGTACCCCTACATTATTGTTCTCTCCAAACTTTTATGACGTTTCAAGTAACCATATTTCAATTTTCTTTGTTTATCGTCTTTAGAAGCCAACCTTCTTCACTATTCAGATTTTGTCGTATGGATGCATATATTCTTTTCTGTGTCCAAGATATTCTTAAACCCGACTATGACACTTACATTCAAAGGCATTAATGCAATGTTCAGCTTGTTTAGTAAGTGTCCAGGTCTCACAGACGTGGCTATGTACAACGTACCTGGCAATCACCAGCCGTGTGGTCATGTGTTGAAATACCCATCGGACGGATTTCTCAGAATCGACCTGGGCTTACAGATCGATCTGGTTAAAAATTTTGTTGTTTGCACTCGCTCGCATTGAACTCAAGCGTAGTCCATACACACTAATTCTAGTAGTGCCGGGCTGACTTTTGCGTGTGGATTAGCTTTACCTATTAACAGTGACCCTCGCCATAATTGGGACCCACTCCGGCTTCAGAGGTACTTGTAATTTACGTCCCAAAGTCAAGGAAGAGAGGTCAAAATTTAAGTCCAACTGTCCGGTGTAGGAGTTGAACTCTTTACCTCGGCATCAGCACACGGGATGTTTAAGAACACACATTCTTATCCATTCAGCCATGATGACCTCCGGTTTATAACTGGTATTACGAATGTTTTGGGAAGTAAAGGCAGGGGTGTCGTATTGACCACAAGATTCATCGATAATCTTTTTGGTCTAGAAAAACATGACACTATGTGACACCAGATGTCCATTTAAATGGGATCAACACATATCTTTTAATATGACGTCAAGCAAAGATATAGACATGATGACATCAAGCAAAGATATAAACATGATGACATCAAGCAAAGATATAAACATGATGACATCAAGCAAAGATATAAACATGATGACATCAAGCAAAGATATAAACATGATGACATCAAGCAAAGATATAAACATGATGACATCAAGCAAAGATATAAACATGATGACATCAAGCAAAGATATAAACATGATGACATCAAACAATGATATAAACACAATGATATCAAATAAAAATTAAACATGAAGACATCAAACAAAAATATGAAAACAGTGACATCAAAGAGAGATATAAACACAGTGACATCAAACAATGATATAAACACACTGACATCAAACACAGATATAAACACAATAACATCAAACAAAAATATTAACACAATAGCATCACATAAAGATGTTGTTGTTTGTCCATCAAGAATGATGATGACCATTCATTTCATCCAGTGGGGTTGAAAGTATGGAGCCGTGGGTTCTAAGATGGCTGATAAGGCCTATTTTGGCTCGAAATGTTCTTTGACAATGTGGGCAAGGAATGCTTGACGTTTCTGGAGGAGGATTTCCTGCAGTGGTTTTTCTGTCCTGCCTTTTCTTCACAGCTCTTGCAGTCCTGGTTGCCTCACATATGACTGCACCCTTGCGTAATGATGCACGCCACGAATTTCGGTCTCTGGCTGCAGCCTCCCAAGTGTCATGATGAATTCCAAAAGTCTTCAGTGAAATTTTCAGAGTGTCTTTAAAGCGTTTCCTCTGGCCACCTTGGGAGCGTTTACCACAATGCAGTTCGCTGTAAAAAAATTCGTTTAGGGAGCCTGTGATCTGGCATGCGAGTCAAGTGACCAGCCCAGCGAATCTGATTATTCATCAGTAGAGTGTGGATACTGGGCATGGATGCTCTTTCTAGGACTTCAGTGTCTGGAATCTTGTCTTGCCATTTAATCTTCAGTAGCTTCCTTAGGCAGACTGTGTGGAAGTGGTTTAATTTCCTGGCGTGTCGCTGATAAACAGTCCAGGTTTCACAAGCATATAGCAGTGTGGATAATACAACTGCTTTGTAGACTTTTAGCTTTGTTTGCAGGCTTATTCCAGTTCTGTCCCATACATTCTTGTACTGTCTGCCAAAGGCCGCACTGGCCTTGGAGATTCTTGCATTCACTTCGTCATCAATTGTGGCAGCTTGTGACACAGTGCTGCCAAGATAGGTGAATTTGTCCACAACACTTAGTCTATGATCATTCACTTTGATATTCGGCACAGTGTGATTATTCCCTGGAGCTGGCTGGTACATAACTACAGTCTTCTCCAAGTTGATATTGAGCCCAAAGTTGGCACAGGCATGTGAGAAAGCTGAAACATTATGTTGCATGTCCGCCTCTGAGTTGGCGTACAGAGCGCAATCATCAGCAAACAGGAGCTCTCTGACGGTGTCGCTGTTAATTTTGGTTTTAGCTTTCAGCCTTCTGAGATTGAATAACTTTCCATCCATACGGTAGTTGATGTCTATTCCAATGTCGTCGTTCTCGAAGGCATTCATCAACATGGCTGAAAACATGAGGCTGAACAGTGTTGGTGCCAGGACACATCCTTGCTTCACTCCATTGGTGACAGGAAAGGGTTCAGACAGTTCACCATTTTCCTGTACTCTTGCCTGCATGCCATCATGAAATAGCCGCACTATTTGGACAAACTTTCGTGGACAGCCATATTTTCCCATAATCTTCCACAGTCCTTCTCTGCTGACTGTATCAAAAGCCTTGGTAAGGTCAATGAAAGTGGAGAACATTTCGCAGTTCTGTTCCTGACATTTCTCTTGCAGCTGCCTTGCAGCGAAAATCATGTCAACAGTTCCACGTTCTTTTCTGATACATAAAGAAAAAAAAAACCATCAACATAAAAGACATCAAGACGGGGAACCTCCACACTAAAAAAAAACATCACATAAAGATATAAACACAATGACATCAAACAAAGATATAAAAACAATGACATCAAACAGATATAAACACAATGACATCAAACAAAGCAATGGACACGATCACACGAAACCAAGTTATTAACATGATTACATAATCGACACGAAGTAAGTAGAAAAAGTAATCAACTGAATGATGAAATTATTCTTCCTGTGTTTTATTTGATTTACTTGCAGTATAAAAAATGTGAAATGTAATCGTAATTACACATACATACACAGTGACTGATATAAGCATATTGCTACAAATATAACACACAAACACCGACTATGAAACAACATGATTAATACAACAATCGTTCCAGAAAGAATATCAGTGTGTTTAACGTGCATGATTTATGGTAATTGCAAGTTAAACTTGTTTTTTCACATTTTAAGACGTTGAGTCAAGGTAAGAGGGAACATTAAAGCACTCGGGGCGTTCCCATTTGTGCTCCATCCTCTTCTCAACAGCCAGCGAAGAGTCCCAATAATAATGGTACCAGTGGCAGTTTGATAAGACGCGAAGAAACACAAGAAGAATGAGAAAGAATAGGAGGAGGAGCAGCAGAAGAGGAAGCAGAAGGAGGAGAAGCAGAGGCAGAAGAATAAGGATTAGGGGGAGAATAACACAGGTACAAACACAGACATGATCCCAGACTCTGGGGATCGTGTGGGATGGCGAATACTAACCGTTGGCAGATATCGATATGAAATATAACGTGGATTTGCTAGTGTCGACCGATATACTCTCCACATTGTGGTAATGGGGATTACATTAATCGTAGCCTCAACAGAGCCGACGTGGAGATGACAAAATAACGGAAACGAAACCAAATATACCCAGTTTTTTTCCCCCGCCTTTCCATCCTGTTTCAGGATATTGCGGTCAACACCAGCATCTTTCAGCTGTATGTTGATTCCTAGGCTAGATTACGCTCATCAGCACGCCACGACTTTCTGAGCCACCGGCTCCATACTCTCATAAGTCACTTTTGCAATTCGAACCACTGCTAATTCTCGTCGCGTCACGTGACGAGAGTAATTCGGGGTTAGCGGAGAAAACTGCTAACCCCCGGCATGGAGCCGGCTAAATATACCCAGGCGCGCAGAAAATAATTTACAAAAAAATACCCAGTAATCCCCATCAGTTTAATGTAAAGAGTTTCGCGGGGAACAATTACCATAGTAATGTGTTGCATGATGTTATTAAAATAACAATCTGTACAAACATGTTGATACTACGTTTTTTGCACACGAAAATAAATACAATTACTATTATTATACAGTTACTAGAGGTGCTCAAAGCGCTTCCCATTACCCCCTACATTTTATTAGTGCTTCGAACTGCTGCTGCTCGCAATACGTTATTTTTAAGTGTCCAGTGTGACATCTAAAACATGAGGGTACAATTCTGCTGAGAAGCGCAATAGGGGCCGGTTTTCTGCTATACACAACATCCTTTAGATACCCATAGCTAAAAGTCGAGGGGTTTTACGGGAGAATTGCGCAACTCACCTGCCCTCTTCGTCATATCCGTGCCGGGAAACGGTATCCAGGTAGGCATGCACGTCTTTATGATAGTGTGGAGGTTCCTCGTCTTGTTGTAAGAAATATCCTTAAATTTTTTAAGTGCATTTATGGCAGGTAAAATTAATGTGTCTATTTGTCAAGGTACTTGACCCGTACCCGATCCTTCACAGAGGAATGGACCCCAAACCCCTTTAAAAAAAACCCC